>PVHP010019186.1:0-32131 GCA_004024765.1 Zapus hudsonius
GTTGGTTTGCGTGTTAATTTAAAGTGCTCTTTAATTCCATTTGCCTTGTCCCCATCCTGTCTGCATCTCCTTCCCTAGTATTCCTTTTCCTCTCCCTTCTTTTTCATTCTTCTTTTCCTATCTTCTCTATCATCTCCTTATATCTCCTAACTAGAGAAATTTAAATATTCTTCTTAAAGAAATCTTGCCAAAAAAAGACCAAAAGAAATATTACCTCAGTGGGATGCCCAGCAGCTGAGAGAATTTAAAAGCTGTGATGTCTGGCCAAGAATCATGCCCATTTAATCTCTTTTGTTCTCCACGCCCTGGATGACCCTGGGTGACCCTCCAGGACCCTAATGCTGCTACTACAGCAAACGAAATACAGGATGCCCTACTACCTTGGTATTTCAAGTGAAGTACAGATCTTTTAAAGCACATTTCAAGCCCTCCTAGGGCCAGGCAAGCGTTGTGGAGGGATACTTAAGCCATAGCACAGGGCCCATGCGCAGAAGGGCCCTGCTTGGCTCTCTGATCCGCGCTCACCATCTTAAATGCACAAAGGGCCCCTTCACTTTCATGTTGCACTGGACTCCCGTTATGTGGCTGTTCCTGCCTAGGGCTCCTTGGAGCACTATTTGCGCCCCAACACCACACTCTTAATGACTCCATCACTGCCCGGCTTGCCCTTTTTACAGGGTGATTATCTGGTGGTTTCTCCTTAGGACTTGTATTTCCCCCTTCTAATTGGCTCTAGTGTTTCAGCCCTGGCAGCAAACACTCCCTGTTAGACTTTTTAATTCAAGTTTCACTCTACCTGCATAAATCACAGGATGCCGAGTACGGAGAAATGCTCCACAGCTCCGTAGATGTCTGGAAAAGTGATCTGACCTGACAACTCTTTTTATTGGTGTTACACAATCAGTGTTACGTTGTGTGTGATTTTTATTATGACTGTGAGCTTCTGATGCCTCACATTCAGACACCCTGACAGTTGGCTGCACGGTTGCTTGCTTCCTCCTGCAGGCCATGGCTGTCCTGAGTGTTCAGCCACCCTAGGGATCTTCTAAGAAAGGGCTGGGGCAGGCGAGCAAGGAAAGGGAGCATGCCCACTCAGAACCAGAGACCCACGTCATAGCCCAGAAAGAAATGGTGCGACAGGGTACACTAGAGAAAGCTGGTCTAAGAAAAAACCCAACTCATATGAAGTTGTAGACACTTATATTACAAAACAAAACAAAAACCCCCAATGTTTAATTTTATTAATGGATCTATTACAAAGTCTCTTTTTTTGGTTTTTGGAGGCAGGGTCTCACTGGAGTCCAGGCTGGTTTGGAACTCCCAGCAATCCTCCTTCTACCTCAGCCTCTTTTTTTAAAAATATTTTATTTATTCATTTTCAAGCAGAGAGATGAGAGAGAGAGAGAGAGAGAGAGAGAGAGAGAGAGAGAGAGAGAGAGAGAGAGAGAGAGAGAGATCGCACACCAGGGCCACCACCTTGTGGGTCTGGCTTATGTGGGTTCTGGGGAACTGAACCCGGGGCCTTAGGCACTTGCCTCCAGTGCCTTAACCACTGAGCCAACTCTCCAGCCCTACCTCAGCCTCTTGAGTGCTTGAAGCCGCCATACCTACCTACAAGGTTCATTTTAAACAATGAAATCTCTCCCGCACATAAAAAATTGTAATCACTGTTGCTCTATATGAGGACATTGTGAGGAGGTGATCTAGGTGACAAGTACAGAGAATCTTTCAGTACCACGTTCATTTGACAACTTCTCATGAGTCTCTGATTGTGGAAGAGTAGAAAATTGAAAAAAAGTATGTTCATAGCTAAGTTGTACAACAGTATATGATAATATAATCAGGAACACATCTATGAGGTGAAAAGAAGCCTGTCTTTGTGGTACTTGATCTCTCTTTGCCTCTTCTGAGATTTTCTTGGATAAAGTATTGGATTTAGAGACTGTACCACCCAAATCTCCTCATAGCTGATAATGTCAATCAATAATCGGATGGTTCATTTGATTGTCAACTCAACTGGACTGAGAACCATTTAGGAGATGAGCAAAACATACCTCTGGATATATTTGTAAGGCTTAACTAAAACGTTGCGTGGCTAAGAGCCTACACAGAATATGAGAGAACGCCAGCTAGCACTGGCATTCTTTCTCATCTGCTCTGGTCACCATGCTGTGAGGAGCTCTGCTCTGCCACACCCTCCCTGCCTATGACAGACAAAATCAATCCTCCCTCCCTTGAGTTGTTTTGCTGGGTATTTTGTCTCAGTGATGAGAAAATCTGGCTGACACATTTAATCCTTAACCAAGGAGGCGTTATCAGCATGAAATAACCTCATTTTGAAATCATCCTGACTTGTCTCATGACCTAGAAAAGGAACAAAGAAATCAAATGGGTTACTTGTTTGATGCCATTAGCTGGGAGCCAGGTTTTCTCCTCTTAAACTCAGCACAGGAAGTTGATTATTATATCATTCTAATTTTAGTTAGAGTGATTTAATTTTCCCAATTTAAGCTGCTTAACTCAGAAGGGTAGAAGTAATGCAAATGTTATTCAGGGATCCTTCATACTAAGTGTGATACAGAAGACAGGAGGGAAAGCTATGCATCACCCAATCCAATAACGACATCTCATCTCAGAGGCTGAGAGGACGACTTACTAGGTAAACCACTTGCCACACAAGCATGATGGCCCAAGATGAGATCCCAATAGTGCATATCTGGAACCTCAGGACTCCTTTAGCAAGATGGGAGAGCAGACAGACAATCCAGAAGCTCATGGGACAGCCTGCTGACATTCACACCCATGAACAGCAGACACCCTACCTCCTCCAATGGACAGTGAAGACTGACACGGGGTTGTCCTGTGGTATGTGACATGGTGAGCACATGTCCAGGCTTACCTATCACACACACATGGATAAAGATTAGAGTAAGGACTTTTCAACTCCCCAGTCTGTCATTCGTTGTCTGGTGGCATAAAGGTGAACACCGCTGCTCCCTGTTCCAGGGAGTGAGACCATCCACCAATCAGCATGGTAAGCTGTGTGTGTGTGTGTGTGTGTGTGTGTGTGTGTGTGTGTGTGCAGAAAATAAAGCAAGGAAAAGCTGTGCAGGGAAGGAATCAGGGGAAGAAATTGGCTAACACTTGGAATGATGCTGCTTTTGAAGTTAAAGGGAGATAGAGTTAGAACTATTATAAATTCTACAGAACAAAAATTATAAATGTTAATTCTGACGATGTATTAGTGAAACTGAACTTGACTGCTATATCATTTTAATTTAGTTCATTTTCCTTATTGCTGGCAGTGTTTGACTTTCACACTTATTTTATATGGCAAGCAGCTGCCATAAAAACTTTTGACCTCATAATATAATGATTCTTAATCCCACTGGATCTAATGCATTACGATAGATGTTTCATTTCACTCCCTTTAACTATCCTAAGGTGAAGCCTTGGATCATACAACCCATTTAAAGACACAGTTTCGGGCTGAAGAGATGGCTTAGCGGTTAAGACGTTGGCCTGCAATGCAGAAGGACCTGAGTTCAATTCCCCAGTGCCCATGTAAAGCCAGATACACAGAGGGCACTTGTGTCTGGAGGTCCTGGCATGCCCATTCTCTCTCTCTTCCTCTCTCTCTCTCTCATAAATAAATAAATAAAAATCTTTAAAGACACAGTTTCAAAACTGTAAGACAATACTTCAAGAAAACCAAAGGAAAGTAATTTATAATGAAACACCATCCAAATCATAACAATGTAAAAAAGTAGGACACGCCATTGCCCACATCTTTACATAAAATTGCATGGCAGCCTCAAATGTGTATGTAACATTTTATATAATTCACATAAAAATGTGTTTGCTATAAAACTGTGAGCCTCATGGTATAATCCTCTAATCAAATCTACTTGGAAGGCTGAGGCAGGAGGATTGTGAATTTGAGGCTAGCCTAGCCAACTTATCAAGATAGTACCTCCAAATTTAAAAAAAAAGTAAAAATAAACCAAGCTAAGCAAAACCCCTTCATGTGCGCTAAGTGAAACAGGAGGGAATTCTCTAGAATTGAAGGGAGGAGGACAAATCAGCTCTCCCAATCTTCCTGCCTTGAGATCAGTCTGTTCGTGTGTGAGTCTGTGGATCAATTAGTTACCCTGGGCTTGGACAGCCCGGCCCTTCTGCAGGCCCTGCTTGGGCTCTCTCATGCTGTGGAGGCCGGGGCAGGGCCAGGGAGGGAAGTGGGGGAGGTTGGTCTCCCTCACACGTCTGAGGTTGGTTGCATACTATCAACTGAACCTCTTTAGTGGGTGAGCTTTGGCCACTTTCAAACAAACCTGGGAAGGCATGCAGTATTTTGGACCCCAATGATAACTTTAAAGTTGCTGAGGAGTAGATTAATAGAGATCGCCTTATTTGCACATTTTAATAGCATTCCCCAAAGACTTAATCAACAGAGAGTGTCAAAGACAGAAAAGAGAATGGACAGCCAACGGGTCCACAGAAGGCAAGCCGACTTCATGTGCTATGTGAACTGAAACAGCTGGTCCCGAGGCCAGTGTGAGAGCTGAGAGAGGGTGGGGGAGAGCAGGGTTCTAGTGTTCCTAGTTAAGAGCCAGCTACAGGAAGGATCAGAACAGTTGACTAATTGCCATACATTAGCTGTGGGACATGAAGGTTCCTAAGAGGACAGGGTCTTGTGTTTCATTTCTTCCAAGAGTTTCCTAATGGCAAGTAAACTTTATCTGACTACAGAATTTAAGGAGATTGGCATTTTTTAAAGATTTCTGAGACAAGGCTGATGTGTGATAAACTCTCTGCACAGGTTGTGGCCCGGGAATTGCTGGCCCAGTACAAAAAACAGTATGAAAAAAATCCACTCTTTATCGCACTCCAGAACTGGGCTGTGTCTGCTGGTGACAAGCTGAGAACCAGGTATGCATGACCCATCATTGTCACCTACCTTTGGTAGTTTATTCTTAGCCTGTTTACAGAGACTTGATGCAATCCAAATTGCTCTTATTCAAAAACTTTAACATCTGATCTATACAAAAATAGTGAACACGTAAAATGAATGTCTGTGTACCCGCCACTCAACTGAAGAACCAAAACATTTCTGTCTGCTTGACTTCTTTCTTTATTACATCTTCACTGCTCTAAACACTCCTGAATTTTAACTCTAAAACCTCATGAGGTAGGTGAAAATCGAGGCACAGAGATTAGATATTTTGTCCAAGGTTGCGCAGTCCACAAGTGGCAGAGCTTACATTTGGATCCAGACAGTCTGGCTTTAGAATTCATATATTGGTTTTATTTATTTATTTAGTATTGTTTCTGTCACAGTCAGCCAATCTTCAAATTAGGCACAATTTGGGGGAGAAAAGTATTTATTGAAACGATAGATTGAGGGGAAGTTCCTTAACAGCTAAAGAGGCTGGCCCTCTTTCACAGGTCTGAGCAGAAAGAAAAACCCATCACCAACACTACACACAGAACAGCAGGGAACAGGCAGAAGAGGCCAAAGAGAATTTCTTCTCCTTTTTATAGCTTTAGGGTGGGGTCTTACAACCCTTCCCCAGACTTACTGGCTTCCTGAGTCTCTGGAATTTCCTTCCTGCACTGCCCACACAGGAAAGGATGTTTACTTCTAGCTTCTTTGAGCTTCTTTACATCCTGCCCTCCACTGAGAGGCTGCCTTCCTGTAAACATCCTCAGAGACCCACCCAAGATAATTAAAAAGATCAAGTTGACAACAAAACCCAACCATCAGTTTCTAACTTCTGCAGAGAAAGTATAATATGTATGTGTTCTGCACCTCTCTGTTTTCATCCAAAATCTTGTTTTTAAGGCTATCCAAGATTGAGAAGCTTCTTTGCAACAACTCATAAACAGTTCATCGTGTGTGTGAGGCACAGTTTGATGACCTAGTCTAGTACTGCTAGAGTTGTGGTCAGTTATGAAAAAGAAACCTTGTGTATGATTTCTGAGGAGCATAAGAGAGTTGACATAAGTTATAGCAAAATGTCTGTTTTCCATCATCACTGACACCCATAGAACTAGCCCCCTGTCTTAGAGAGAACTCAGAGGAGACCAGGTGTGTTCACAGTGGCCATAGATGCAGATGCAACCCAGAAACAAATTTTCATGGACCAATGCTGGCTTGTTCTATTACTCAAGCTGCTCTCTGGTGTTTTTTAACATTTCTAAAATAATACTGATCCCATCCTGGTTGTAGTCAGTTCCACATTGCTGGGACGAACATCCAAACCAGGCACAGTTTAGAGGAGGAAGGGATTTATTTCAAGTTTATAGATTCAAGGGGAAATTCCATAAGTGGTAAAAAGAAGCTGCTTCCATATATCCAAGCAGAGGGAAACAACCCTACAGCCCATGAAAACCAAAAGCAACGAGCACAAACAGGCAGCAAGCAGTAGGGACCCAGGCTGAGCTCAGACTGTATAACTTGGGGCTGGAAATCAGATCTGCTCCCAAACAAACATTAGGGCTGAACCCCAGGATCTACCCCCAATAACACCCCTTCTAGTCAGGTGGCTGGAGGCAAGCCTTAATAAAATGAGACTTGAGTCTCTGGGGGACATACATTCAAGATGCTGCATTCCATCCCTGGCCCCCAATAGACTTATAACCACCTCACATTGTAAATTGTATTCAGTCAACTTCAAGGTCCTTTTCAACTTTAAGATTATTCCTTAGTCTTAAATCTTATCTGAAATTCAAGACTATAAATTCCATAAAATCAAACAAGTTATATAACTTTCAATATATAATGGCATAGAGTGAACATTTTCATTGCTATAAGGCATAACAAGGAGAGACTGGACCAATGTAAAATTAATAACCATCAGTTAAACTTCAAACATCTGCAGTCCAATTCTGATATCCATAACTAGTGACAACAGTCTCTGGATTTTCCAATTTTTATCCCTCCAGCTGGGCTGAGTAGCCAGGGAAAATTTCCATCCTAAGCCAACAGTGCTCCATGGTAGCCTCTTCAAAGTCCTGGTATATCTAGAACATCATTGGGTCTCCATTGCTAGCCGTGGTCCATACCACGGTGGCCCCATGGCCCCTCTCTCTATGGGACATCATGATCTGCCTCATTCCATGCATCTCGACAGTGGCTCCTGGAACTATGTACACTTCAGGACTCACTTCTATGCATTTTTAAATGTTTCCGAAACCAATGCCAGGCGTGTAGAGACACAGCCACTTTGAGGAAATAAGTTCTGATCTTGAAGAGCAGGTTATCTTTCAGTCATCTCCTTTCAAAAGAATTCGCATTCCTGCTCATTCAGTCTTTCCTGAGTGGAATCACCTCAGGCATCCTTTCCGTTGTTCAATGTAAAGCAGTTGGTCATCCTTAATAGCAGTTTTAGCAACCTGTTTCTATGACAGTAATTCCTCAAATTTTTCCAACTTTAAACATTATATCTCTCAGTTCTATATCTTCCACCAAGCACATTAGTCAATTACTTTCAAATTCAGCCTTGATTAAATTCTCTGGGCCTGGGCAACAGAACGCAGCCAGCACTTATGCCAGTAGCCAAGTTCCAAAAAAGTTCTCGTGTCTTTCCTTCCCCTTTGAAAGTTCACAAGCAAAGAAAGCCTCCAAATGCAATTCTCTCTTCATTTAGCATTTTCAAAATCTCACCAAAATAGCCCATAAAAGTTGGTGTACTGCTCTCTATGGCTTCTGCAGTCCAAAGTACCAAGTCCATACATATTCCTTCTCCAGCATACAAGGTCCAAAAGACCAAAACACACATCTTCATAGCAGCAACACTTCTTGGTACCAAATTTCTGTTGTAGTCAGTTCCATATTTCTGTGATGAACAACCAAACCAGGCACAGTTTATAGAAGGAAGGTGTCATGTGTTCTGATAGATCCATCCTCAGCTGATGGCAGTTTGGGTTTTACGACCTCGATGAAGCTGTGTTGTTGGGGGAAGGCTTATGGGGTTATAAGCCAGCTTCCCCTTGCCAGTGTTTAGCACACCTTCCTGCTGCTGTTTGCAGTGCTGTGGCAGAGGTGATGTCCAGCCGTCTGCTCATGCCATCGTTTTCCCTGCCAGAATGGAGTCTCCCCTCGAGTCCGTAAGCCAAATAAACCCACTCCTCTACAAGCCACTTTTGTTTGGGTTCTTTCTGCGCAGCAACTAGAAAGCTGACTGCAACAGAAGGGATTTATTTCAAGCTTACAGATTCAGGAAGTTCCATCAGTGGTAGAAGAAGCTGCCTCCATACATTTAAGCAGAGAGAAATAGTCAAACAGCCCATGAAAACCAAAAACAACCAGCACGAACAGGCAGCAAGCAACAGGGACCCAGGCAGAGCTCAGACTGCTCTACATATCTTGTGCTAGAAATCAGTTCACCTCCAAACAGACTAAGGTAAGGCTGGACCCCAAGATCAACATCTCTTCCAGCCAGGCAACTGGAGAAATTTTTTAATAAAACACCTGAGACTTTGAGGATGTATGTTCAGACTACCACAATCATTTAAACTGATTTCATGGCCCATTGCCATGATTGCTAACCTGTTATTTAAAGCTCTCTTCTTTAGGGTAACTACCTAGGAGTAGAATTGCTCTTTTGTGGAGTGTGTTTTGTTCAGCCTTACGAAACAATGTCAAGTATTTCTCAAAGTGGTTTTACAATCTAGACCCCAGCCAGTCCTGAGGACCTGTCCTGTCCTCATCAACTTGGTGTTAACAGACTTTTTCTTAAGTTTTGTCGATACAAAATAACAACAACAAAATCACATCTTACTAAGATGTAAAGCAGGGTGAACATGATTTCAGCTATTTATTTGCCAGTTGTATTTCTTCTTTAGTAAAATCCCTATGTTATGTTTTGTGGCCATTTTTTATATTTATTACAAAGGATTTTTAGGGACTCTATCCTTTTTGTCATAGATTGCTATAACTATCTTTTTCAAGTTTGTGACTTATCATATCCTTTATTATGGTGGTTTGATGAGCACACACATTCTTAAATTATATTATTTAAACAATCAGTTATAATTCCTAAGATGTTTGTATATCCTTGGTCCAATAATACACTGTTACAATTACCCTGACTTTATACTCAAATATTGTCATGACAGAATATCTGAAATGTAATTTAAAATCAAGTTGGCTACTTTACACTTCCATGTAGGTACAGCACAAATTTTGGAATCTTATCCAAAGATAAATCAAATTCCTCCAAAAATAAATTCTGCAAACACAAAAGGAAATGCATTGCACCTAAGAATATTAAAACCTCATTCCTAAAGACAGTAAAAATTAGTTTACTGTCCAGAGGCAATGGGAAAGGGAGATAGTAGTTATTGTTCAGTAGGGCCCAGGCTTTCAGTTTGGTGTGATAAAATATTATAGAGGATTATAAGAGGTTATAATGTGAGTGTGCTTAAGGCCACTGAACTCTACAATTAAAATAGTGAAAATGGCAAATGTTATTCATGTATAAATAATTTTTAAAAACTTTTTATTGATAGCTTCCATAATTATACACCATAAACCTTTATGATTCCGCCCCCTCCCATTCTCCCCCATATTTCTATTTTTTTAATTAGACAAAACCATAGAAAACCAGGATGTCACGCCCCTTTATGCATTTAAAACTGGATGGGATTTGAAAAAAATGTATTAAATTTATATATGTGCAATAAATTTCATTAGTTTTATGGCAAACATTTTAGTCTTTATTTGTCTTTCATAGTTTTATAATCTTTCATGTATAACTCATATTTGGAGAATTACTTTATAATTTGTTATTGTCATTAGAAGAAAATCACTCAGTGTTTCTTATTGTGTCTGGCTCAATATACATGCATTTGCCTGTTGCACACACATCTGATCATAAAAGCATTGCTTCTAAATGTGTGCATAAATGTGTTTTTTTACCATAGAAATCATACCATCAGCAAGTAGTGATTATTCTCCTTTTTCTTTCCCAATTGTTATTCCTTTTCAGCATTTCATGTCTTCCTGCTGGTGCTGCTGTTTTCAATGTCACTTGCACAGAAACAGTCATAGAACGTGCTCTTCTGTTCTCAGCTTCAGTGGGAATTAGTTTAGCATTTCATTAGCAAGAACACTGTTTTCTGAAAGACGCTTCCTAATGAACCTGCATTTGTTATTTTAAATGCACATTGGTTATCCAATGAACTTCTTTACATCTATTGAAATAGTCTGATACTTTTTCTTTATTCTCTTAATTTGATTAAAAAAACTTTCATAAATTTTTTAATGTTGAACCACCATGGCTTGCTTACAAAGCACTCAGTTTTGTCCTGCTCGGTTGCCATATTTATAGTTTCCAGGGATTGGCTTGTTAGCACGGGAGGGTTATATACATACTGGGTTATTATTTCCATTCTTACACTTCCGTGATTTAGATTTTTGTCATAGTTTTACTGGTCTTAGAGCTACTTTAGGAGTGGCTTCTTAATTGATGGAAGACCTCAATAAATGATGTGAAAATGATCCAGGCTTAGGAGAATATGTTAACCTATTGATTTCACTCAATTGTGTTTGTGCAATTTAAGCTTCTTCTCATGTCACTTTTGACAAGATGTATTTTTCTAGGATTTTACCCATTTGGTTTTGAAGTTTTGGAAATAACCCTTTTCACACTATTCTCTAATAATTTTGTTTATCTTCTGTAGATCTGTAATTATGTCCACTTTGATCTTCTACAATTGTCTCCTGTGCCTTCTTTCTTTTCATACTTTTGACAGTTTCATATATATATATATGTATATGTGTATTTTAAAATGTATATTTTGACCATATTCAATCCCAAGCTTCCTTACTTCCCTTATCTGGCTCCGATTAAAGCCCTTCATCCCAACCACTTTTTTTCCTACCTTCATGTCTGCTTTGGGGACCCACTGAGCTAAACTAGGGTTGCCTCTATGAGCAGGGTTGGTATTATTTACTAGAGTGTAGCTGCACCACTGAAGAACACGATTCTGGGAGGAGTGAGGTCTTGTGAGCCCCTCCCCATCCACGATGAAATGTCGGCTGGCTTGGCCTTGAACGGAAAACAGTAGCTGTTCTGAGTTCATGAGCTCCAGGGCCATGTGATGTCCAGGAGACCATCTCCCACTGCACTTCTGCCCATTCTCCTCAATCTCACCAGAGTCCTGTCTGACTCGCCAGTTTTCACATAACCACTGTTCCCTTTGTAGATCCTCACTACAAACAAGGTGTACCTTGTTTTCCATTTTATCGTTTTATGCTCATAAATGCATTTTCTTTTATTCTACATTGATAGAATTTTCTATATGCCTTCTGTGTATTTTTTAAATTATCTTTCTGTTTGGACAGACTACAATAGCCTCTACAGTCTATTATTGAACTAATTCTAGTTGTTGAACTAATTCTGGTTTTTATAATTATTTTATTGCCATGAACTTTACACTATGAACATATTACATGTTGGTCATCTTCCCATCGGGTTAGTCTTACATCTCTGCTCTCCAGCCTCCATTCCACTGAGAGCTCTTCTCAGTGCAGTTGTTGGTATTCACTGTGGGGTCATGAAGTACACCAGTCGGTCTCAATGGTCTTCCCACCCCTGTAGCTTTTACAATCTTTCTGCCCCCTCTTTAGAAATGTTCCAAGTCTTTGTGGGCATGTTACAAATCTCCATTAATGTTCAGCTCTTGGCATCCTCTGAACTTCTGCTTTCATGAGTTTTGAGTCTCCTCAGTGTCTACCACCATCCTGGCGTGAACTAATTTAAGTTACTAATCACTAGAAAAGGTAGTCTCGGGCTAGAGAGTTGGCTCAGGGGATAAAATGCTTACTGTGCAAGCATGAGACTTAATTTGGATCCCCAGCCAGCACCCACACAAAATTCTAGGTGTGGTGATATGTGCCTATAATCCCAGCCTAAGAAGGCAGAAATAAAAGGATCCCCAAGGCTTGCTGAGCATCTTGTCTGGCCAAATCAGTAAGCATTCAGTTCAGTAATTCTTTCTGTCTCATAAAAATAAGGTGGAGGGCTGAAGTTAAGACGCTTGCCTGCAAAGCCTAAGGACCTGAGTTTGATTCCCCAGTACCCATGTGGAGCCAGATGCACAAAGTGGTGCCTGTATCTGGATTCCATTTGTAGTGGCTAGAGGCCCTGGTGCACCCAGTCTCTCTGTCTATCTCTCTTGTATTTCTCTCTGCTAGCAAATGAATGAATAAAAATATTTTTTAAAGTAAGGTGTAGAAGCGATAGGGGAAGACACCTGAGGGTAACATTGGTTCTTCACATGTATGCACACACATGCACACCTGCACACATTTGAAGATAAACATACACGCACATACACATGTAAAAGAAAGGGAAATATAACCTCATAATTAAAAACTTGGGAACACTAATAAATGATGGTATTGGACTTCTCATAAGGGAGATTTAGAAACTGTAATTTGTCTTTTTTTCATTTTTACTATTCAACTTTCTGTTTATTCAAGCTGTAATTTATATCTTGAAGCTTGAAAACATGAGCTCCCACATCAAGGGCTATTTTGCTAAAGTCTTTTTTAGGTTTTTTTTTGTCTCCATTTTCCTCACATGCTGTAGAAATCAGTGTATTTTGTAATATTTCTAATCTTGAATGCTAAATTCATAGTTCTGATAGTTTCGCTCTACCTTATTGGTTTGAATGTTTCCTCCCCTGGTACAAGGAGTTGAAGTAAGAGTCCAAGTCTCCACATCGTCATCCTTGTAGAGACGTGTGTCCTGGCCAGCTGCAGACCCTCTGTCCTTGCATTTCTTTCCCAGATAGCAGAGCAGGGCTTGTTTCTATCAGCTTCAACACGATGTGCTCTCAGCCATATGCAAATCTATATTCCCCAGCAAATATATTCCAGGAGAGGTTTGAGATGTGCCAAAGGCAGTATTCCAACTGTAAATATTTGGAAAGTTCTAGCCCATTTATTTTTTGTCTCAGTTATTAACCAACCTCTGAAACAGTACCCATCTCCCCCCACCACACACACACACACACACACACACACACACACACACACACACATATCCAGGTTTTACTCATTCAATGTACCTGTATTTATCCACTTCACTTAGACTTTTCTTTCTTTTTTAAGTTTTTTAATTGCCATGCAAAGTAACAGGTTTTCTTCTGGCATGTTCATACATGCTTAGATTTGGTTGATTCTTGTTTCCTCCTCAGCCTCTGGACCCTCCTCCCACTTGCGCCCTTCTGTTCTCAGGATTTATTCTCTCTTTCACTTACGTATCACGTGCATTCCGTTACCCTCCCCAATCTCCTTCCTTGAAGCCTCTTTCCCCCTTTCTGGGCTCATTTCTAATTTCCTGACCTCTATCCACTCCTGAATAAATAAACAGCCTCATATGAAAATCACAAGCTAGATCCATATATATGAGTGAGGACATGCAATGCGCACTTTTCTGAGCCTAGGCTTCCTCACTCAATGTATTTCCCGTTTCATCCGTTTTCCGGAAAATTTTGTGATTTTTCTTTATGGCTGAATAAACCTCTCTTCTGTACACGTACCATGTTTTTATTATCCATTCATTAGTTGGTGGGTACCTAGGCTGATTCCATTTCCTTGATATTGTGAATAGAGCAGAAATACACATGGCTGTGCGTGTGTTTCTGTGGCAGGGTACAATGGCTACGTGGGTCTCTCTGTTGAGGAACATTGTTGCCACCAACACATTTGAGCACTCCACCCGTCTGCTCCATACATTGGTGACAGGGCAGTGATGAGCAGACCTCCATGGTCTTCCTCCTCCAGTAGAACAACTACATCCAGGGGAAGTACTCGGGTGCAGGTGGGGACATGAGGAAGGATGAACTGAAAATTGCCTTGTCATCTCCCTCCAGTGGGCTGTCATTTGTGGGCACACCCAGGTCTCCCTCATTTGGATTGTGGGGAACCCAGTCATGATTCAGAAAAGCTTCATGAGGCCAGAGGAGGCAGGCATGACCCGGCCGAGGAGAGGACACTGCACTGCTCTGAGAAAGGGTTGTACTTGACAGGGCCAATAGCCTTGTCCTAGCAAGTGTCCTCCATCCTGCACACCACCACTGTCACCCCCATTGTTCTCCGGCCCAGAGATCTCCAAGAAGTTCTGGGGATTGAGGAAATCCATGATTCGGCCTTATGCTGATTGTCATTTGTGGCAATTACCTTCTTGTTGCTGGGGCCAAACACCCGAGCAGACAGTCTTTGGAAGAATTGTGAGGTTGATGTATTCCCATGTTAGGGAAGAAAAGTGTCTATTTGTGGCTTGCAGTTTTAAGAGGAAGTTTTGTCATGACTAAGAAAGTGGAGCAGGAGCAGACAGCCTGCTGGGCATCACATCTCCACAGCAGCTGAAGGAAGTAGTCTGAGTCTGGGCTTGAGCTGGGCTCTGTGATCCAGGGCCTGACCCTGTGGCACACCTTCTTCAGCAAGGCTCTACTTCCCCAAGGCTCAACCAGCTTAGTCACGAACACTTAAGACCATGGGGGACATTTTGTATTTAGCCCACCATATCATCCATGTTGTGACAATTTTCAAATATGCGACACAGATAAAAGGACTTTATGGTAAGCATTTATAGTTACCTCCCATGGAGGGTCTACTGTGAATATGTCACTGTTCTTGCTAAATTATTATCACATATCCAGTCATGTGTTACTTAATGACAAGGACGTGTTCTGAGAAAGGAGCCACCAGGGGGTTTTATTGTCATGTGAACATTCTAGAATGTACTTCTTGAGCTTGGATAGGCTAAGTCAGTCACTCGACATGGCCCCTAGTGAAAGTCAGACACCACCCTGGGATGCAAGCACACTGCGCCACAGTGAACTTCCTAATAACCTCTTGTGCAGTGTACCCTAACAGTGATCCATGATAGCAGACACCCAGGCCCGTGCTAGAGTCGTTTGTCATCATTTAGACGGCGTTAGGTTCTGTAGCTAACTGTCGGCTCCGTTAGGATTTTATGGGACCACTGTCCCATACGCAGGCCATCATTAACTAAAAAGCTCTGATGTTGAGCACAACTGTCTATCCAGGCATCAAGCCCTCTGCTCACCCATTTGCTCATTCTTCCTCTGGACTCATTTTGAAGCAGACTACAGACATTAGTACATTTCTAAGTGACATCATTTACTCCAGTTCAACATTTGATGAGAGCTCTTTTTCTTCTTGTGTAGAATTTATTTCTAAACCATCACACAAATCTTAAAAGCATATTCATTAACCTTTGACAAATGCATACACCCCTGTAGCCAAAATTCTTATTGAGTCAGATCATCACCATCACTCCAGAAAGTTCTCTGCATGTCCCAGCTTAGACAATCCCTGTGACCACCACCCCAGACAAAGATATTATTTTGATATTTTTCCACCAAACATCGGAGTTCTCTGTTCTAGAATGTTCATGTAAATGGAACATACTGTCTGTACTCTTCTTTTGTAGCTGGCCCAATACCTCAACAAAATGTTTTTTGAGATTTATTCATGATGTCATGTGTATTCGGTTTTTTTCCTCCCATTTTTATCACTGACTAGTATTTTATTTTATGGATATACTGTGATTTGTTTTCCATTCTCTTAAGATAAAAAGGCACTTGGGATGTGTCTAGCTTTTTACTCCAGTGAGTCAAACAGCTATGAATTTTCCTATATAGGCCTTTTTATGATCATTTATTTTTATTTCTCTTGGGCAAATAGTAGGCATAGAATTGCTAGGTCATAACGTATGTGTTTGTTTAGTTTTATGAGAAACCATGAGAGCTCTCCAGTGTGTGGTTTTACTATTTTACACTTTTATCAGCAAACAGAGTTCTGGCTTCTCTGTGTCCTTGGCAACAGTTGATGTTAAGTATTTATTCTTAGTCATTCTGGTGGATGGAGGGTGCTGTCTCATTGTGGCTTGCGTTTCCATTTCTCTAATGACCAATGAGATCCATTTTTATTTAATCTCCTTTTTTCTTATATAGAGTCATTTTGACCTCCTTATAAAACAAGCCATTATAAGGAGATCCCCTTTAACAGTGTTCCACCCTGAAGGACTTCAAAGGGACCTCAGGTGGGTGGGTGAGATCTTGCCTATAGCATAGCACATGGTCTCAGGGGAACAGACACTGACCTATGGTAAATATCCCAAGAAACAGAGATAGTTTCCAACACAAACACACAAAGCTCCAAGTTCCATAGGAATTGCCCCTGGGATGCCTATTCTCTGAAAGTTCTTTATCCCGCTTATGAAGTAGACTGAGGCTGGCACTTAACCTTCTGAAGCCTGGATTCAGAATGAGCATTAGTGAGGTCCGTCTCCTAGTAATTGGCATGCAAATCGCCTCCCTCTCTCTCAGTGGTGGAGCACTGATCATTCAGCACTTGATAGTCTCGAAAGTGCTCTGTCAATGGCTGTTAAAAGTTTTGCTCCTGCCTAGAATGAACAAGAGCTACTTGGGAATTTTAATGTTTACTTAGCGGGAATCTAAGCTATTTGGGTCTTGTAATTATTTCCTTCCCTGGGATATTGGGGAAGGGGAGGGCAAGCAATGGGAAACCCTAAAAATGAATTAACCTGTTGGTCTGGAACTTCAAAATCACCACAAAGGGAAAGCCCTGGGGGTTGGTTGTTTCAACTATTTGTGCTGAAGTCTCTCAAAGCCCTTTGCCTCGGTTTTCCCATTATCCAAATGGGGAAGGTGGAGATGAGGACCTGTTGACAAAAAGCACAGTCTGTCTTTTCTGAGCTTTCTTTCCCACAGCCCTCTAGGGCCCCTCTTCCTCCAAGCACTGGTGTTGCCCCAAATAAAACCCACCCAAAGGTCCCCATGTGGCCTTTAGCAGGTTACTGCATCTTTCTTAGCTTCACTTTCTTGGACTATGCCTAGGATACTGATGATATCTGCATCCTCGAATTATTGAGAATAATGAATAATTCATGGCAACTGCTTAGCATAATTTCAGGTATGAAATCTATCCAATAAAGACTACTCACTGACAAATAGTTTGTGACACATACATTTGCCTATTAATATTAAATTGTAAGAATTGGACTGGAGAAGTGGCCAAGCCGTTAAGGCACTTGCCTGCAAAGCCTGATGATCTGGGATCAACTCCCCAGTACCCGTATAAAACCAGATGCAGATGCACAAAGGGGGTGCATGCATCTGGATATCTTTTGCAGTGCTAGGGGCCCTGGTGTACTCTCTCTCTCTCTCTCTCTCTCTCTCTCTCTCTCTCTCTCTCTCCTTGCAAATAAATAAACAGAAATATAAAAAAGTAAGGACTTTTTGACACTATTTGAATGTGTTGTTATACATTCACTTGATGGACATTTATTACATAGTTGTTAATTTGAAAACCATATATGAAAGATTGAAATGCAATAGTCAATGGAAAAGCAAAAAAAAAAAAAAGAAAGAAAGAAAAACAAACTTTTTTGGTGAATTCAAAATAATAACGATGACATTGTGTCTCCCTTCCAGTTTCCTAGCGTTTAACAAGGACTCGGTCGGTAATCTCACCTTCCTGTTAAAAGCAGTGCATTTTCGTGAAAGGGTTCTTCAGAGGCGTTTGTCGGCCAGGATTTACTACAAGGTAAAGATACGTGGTGTCATAGTTTTCCTTTTGACATGTGTTTGAGACATGGTCTTGCTCTTGAGCCATGTGCTATATTTAGAGGGAGATGAGTCAGCTTAATTACAAGCTTGGGGAAGTGGCCAGATTTCCTACAGGCTGTTGGGAGGAGCCTTGCTTGGTCTGGAAGCCACAGAGCTTACGATTTAACCCCTCCTGTCCTGTTTTAGAATTCCAGTAGTAAGCAACACTTGGCTACAGTGAGAGGTAAGAGGAGTGAGTTTAACCTTCACTGGAATTGGAACATCACTGCTCTAGATCTATAGCAAATATGTTTTCTTATATATAATACATGTGAAGATTAGCACTGTGTTAACCTGAGATGCACTGTACTTTCTATTAAAGTGCCCATGAATCTTGTCAAAGTGAATACCTGTGCCAGCAGTGTACAGATCAGGAGACAATGCCCACCATGCCCAGTACCAACAGGCTTGGCTTAAGAGAGCAATCCAGCAGTATCTGTCTCCTGGTCTGGTCCAACACGACTGGTTCAGAGCATAGAAGATGGCTTTCTTCATCCACTCTCTGCCTTGGGTCAGGACTCCCCTGTGGACCAGACTCCAGGTAGCTGCTTTCCCTCCGCAGTATACTCAGGAGTCAGGCCAGACCTGGGCCCTGAACTCTCCTCCCCTGAGCTCTTTTCAAGGCATCTACCTGGCTGGATCTCCTTATCTGTCAGGGAGGAGGTAGGGATCAAGTGGGCACATGGGGGCAGTATTCTTGCAGGAAGTATGCTCGAGGCCGAAGAGCCTTGGAAGCAGCAAGTAATTGAGACTCACCCTCATGGAAGAGAGCTGTACAGGGTGAGAGCCTACTGGAAACTGGGCTAGGCACTGTCCTCCAGGTTGCTAAAGTGAGGCTATGCCAGGCTACAAGGGCACAGTCCAGGAGATTTAAATCACTCCCTATTCCCCTGCCCATTTCATACACAGAGAGCCACAGTAAGAGAAAGATATATTCCAAGGAAAAGATTCCTTACCTGTAGAATTCACAGTGGAGGAAATGAATTCTGTGAATAAGCTTTGCAACCCCATAGAAGAAAAACTGAGGATATTCCTCAAGATGCCAGGGCAAAGGAAACCATGAAAATAACAGACCTAATAGAAATGTCTTTTCCTTAGTGTTCTTTTATACATGTTAATGGAGTTTAGCCTGTGCATCAGTTACTCTTCTCACTGTTGCACCATAATACCCGACAAAAACAATTGAAGGAGCAAAGATTTTATTTTGGCTTACAGTTTTGGGAATAGTCCATCGTGGTGGGAGCTTGAGGCAGCCGGTCATACTTGAGGCATCCAGAGTCGTCAAAGCAGAAAGTGATATATCACTGCCCGTTGCCCGCGGAGGGCAGTGATCATACAAATACACACACACACACACACACACACACACACACACACACACACACAAACATACATACACCACGTATGGGTGGAAGAATGCACATTCTCTCTTTATTGCTCTCTTTCAGATCTCATTGCTCATACCCCATACCTGTTACCTCATTCCTCATTGCTCATATCTCATCATCCATCTCTCTCCCTGCAGATATGCTACAGAATATATATAGAGCTCCTTGCCAACCAGGGAGCTATTTATTGGTCTATGACAAGAACCTGTGGGCATGATGGGCAAATAGCCTAATCAGGACTACCTCCTGAAACTCATTAAGCCAAGCCCCTCTTGGCAGGCTGTCAGGTGCCGTCCAAGGCTAAGCCAGGGTGTGCCTCCAAAGGCCCTCAAAAGCTTTCGCCCCTGACAGTGATAAATACTCCTTTCTCTTTTTAATTCAGTCTGGGACCCCAGCTAATAAAATGGCACCATCTACATTCAGTGTGGGTCTTCCTTCCTCAACTTAGCCTTTCTGGAAACACTCTGTAGACATACCCAGTGATGGGTTTTCATGGGGATTCGAAATCCAGTCAAGTTGACAATGAAGAATAACCCTTGCAGCCTAAAATCTAGAATAAAGGGAACGTCATGTACATAATAGAATAATAGTTTATCCCAAAGTGTACATATTTAGGCTAGCTTTAGTCTTCATCTAGTAGTTCCAAACAGAGTAGTATGTATTTTTTTGGAAGTGACAATTTCATGATCTATGAACACAATACTAGTCAGACTTGATTCACTTGGTCCAGACGACATTGATGTCTAAGAAGCAGAAGTTCTTTCATTCGTGACTTTCTTAAAAACTTTATTCAAAAACTGATGCTATAAGCATTTAAAAGAACTCAAATTAATTGGTCCAAATTCAGAAAATAAGGATATCAAAATACTGATGGTCCCTGTGAGTATATGCATATGTGTTTTTATGATTATAAAATTAAATATAAAACCCTCTGATGGTTAATCTGCATTGTCAGCTTGACTGGGTTGAGAATCACTGGTAGGAGACTCACCTGTGCTCTGGGTATGAGTTTGAGGGTGTTTCCAACCAAAGAGGATTAATTGGGAAGGGAAGACACCCTGCCCCCTGCCCCAAATATGGATGGTACCGCCCAATGGGCCGGAGGGCCAGCCTGAATGAAGGAGGGAAAAGTCACAACGATGAAAACAAGAAACTCATACAAATCCTCATTTTGTTTGAACAGTGAAATTAAGAACCTGACTATTTTTTAAAAAATATTTACAAAGAGAGAGAGAGAGAGAGAGAGAGAGAGAGAGAGAGAGAGAGAGAGAGAGAGAATATGGGTGTACCAGGTCTAGCCACTGCAAATGAACTCCAGATGCATGTGACACTTTGTGCATCTGGCTTTACATGGGTACTGGGGAATTGAACCTAGGTTGTTAGGCCTTTCAGGCAAGTGTCTTAACCGCTGAGCTATCTCTGCAGCCCCTTGATTATTTTTATAATAAATTGGTTCTATACTGTTTTCTGTGTATACATATATGCATGTGTGTATGTGTGTGGGTGTGTATGATAGGTGTGAGTGTGCAGACATGCCTCAGCTCGTGTGTGGAGGTCAAAGGACCACCTCCGAGTGATAGTCATGACCTTCCTCGTTTGAGACAGGCTCTCTTTTGTAGGCTGTCACTGCAAATGTCAGATTATCTGGTTCACAAGCTTAGGACCCTTCTGACTCTGCCTCCCACATCATCATAGCTTTATATGGGTTTTGGGGATCTGCCCTCTGCAGGCTTTGGAAAGCTGCCCTCTGCAGGCTTGCCCAGCAAATGCCTTGAACGGCTGAGCCATCTTCCACCCGGTACTATTTGTCTGTGTCTTTGTTTTAAGTAAGATGAAAAGTAAAAACATTTCTTCCTTTCATTTCAGGGTAGGCAAAAGAGCTTGCTTTGTTCTGATTTTAATAATTAGAGAAACATAAGTTAAACATGTATTTCATTAAACTGGATGCTCGTTTTCCAACTGTGCAGAAAACCAAGCAAAGAAGATTCAGTAAGTGACCGGAAGTTTGTGTGCTGGGAAGCAGAGCAAAGAACAGATCTGATAGCAGTTCTCAAAGGTCCCTCAAGTGTGTCTGCGCTCAGTGGAGAAGGCTGTTTTCAAGGTCCTCCTTATTGCTCCTTGCTTTAAGAGTTTCTCTCTGATTGCTTCCCCAAGTCTGGTTCTCATTAATTGTGATATCGCCTTTGTCTCAAATCTGGCTGAGTGCAAGGCCTCCTCCTTGGCCCTGGAGACTAATGCTTTGATCTAGAACTGCCTTGATCTGGTAATTCCTTGCAAACAACATTCCATCACAGTGTGATCCCTTAATTCAAAATTCAATCCACGATAAGCGTAGCAAGGCAGCTTCCATGGAAAGGCAAAAACCCTCTGGCTCCCTTGTGGGAAGGTGCACAATTAGATTAAAAATGGGGGTCTAGCATGAAGTACAGGATGTATCGTCCTCCCACTGAAAGCAAGACCATTTTGTTACATTAGTAACAAATCTAATTATACACATGTTGCCTAGAAACAGATCACAGTGTTGTATATACATCAGTGCATAGTTGAATACATTAAAACAAAGATGGTCCTTACCAGAAGGTGAGTAAATACTGGACAACAGCAAGATATGTTCAGATCTCTTTCAGAATATTGACTCACTAATAAAGTCAAGCTGCCATCAGAGAACACCACAGACTGAGCGCCTTACACAAAAGGAATTCATTTTCTCACATTTTGGGGGGCTAGAAATCCAAGGTCATGTATTTAAGAGCCCAGAACCACAGAGAATAAACATTCATGCTTCCAGCAGGGAAAGTCCTAGTGAAGAAACTTCCAGCAGTCGCCCTGCGGATTTCAGAGTCTGTGGAGCACACACTCTGCGTCCCTCCCATTTTTCTCTTTGCTAAACAAGACTGCAGGTACAGGTATTAATTTCTGTGCCACATGGAAGACAGATCACCTGTCTCTTTAGTTTGAGCTCCATCTAAGTCTCCGTGGAATCTCTGAGGCACCTCGTCACTCTGACTGGCTATGGGTACCTTGACCCAATGCTTTGAAGGGATGAAACCTTGGTGGGAAGGTGTATGTTGGTGAAGGAATGGGGTCCACTCAGGGCTGGAGGCTTAGCTTTCGGGGATCCCGCATCCTGGTAGTCATACCTTCCTATACCAAAGTGATGGTGTCTCCTGAGATTGGGCTGGAAAAGATGCTGTGGTTTAGTTTCCTTTCTTTTTCCCTCTCTCTTCCTTTAGCTCTCTCTCTCTCTCCCTTCTTCCCTATTTCTATTCTACTCTTCTTTTTAAAAGTTTCTTTGTGTGTGTATGTGCGTATACATATGTGTGTCACAGCAGGTATGTAGAGGTCAGAGGGTCTTACCACGTCCTCGTGCTACCTTCTCATTGCTGGGACAAAAAGTCTGACCAAAAGCAGTTAATGGGAGGAAGGCATTTACTTCGGCTTTTTGTCTTGAGGGTCCAATGGGTGGGTGGGGAGGAAAATGGCACAGTCGGGAAGTTGCCACATGTGTGGTTGGAAGCAGTCTCAGTACTGGGCTTGGAGCCGGGCTAATAAGCCTCCAAGTCGGCCCGAGTGACACACTTTCTCCAAAGGGTTCCACTTCCCAAATTGCTACCAGCTAGAGACTAAGTATTCAAGGCACCGAGGCGATGGGGGACTTCTCTTTCAAACCACCACAGAGGAAGCCCTTAAAGTGTCCTCTTCTCCCACCTCCTTTGAGACAGGGGCTCTCTTGGTGCACCAGTCCAGCTGGCTCATGAGCTTCCAGACTCATCGGGATCAGAGACACTACGCCACTCTGCAGATGGCTTTACTTGGGTGTTGAGGAGGACCCACTCAGGTTGGAAGGCTTGCAGACAAACACTTATAATCACCAAGCTATTTCTTCATCTTATCTCCCTTTCGATTTGGGAACTCATTTTGGGGACAACTATATTATGAGCAGCCCCTTTGGCAAGGAAATGATATTCTTATGGAAGCTACACGAATGAACTTGGAAGTGTTTTCTCCAGGCCTAGTTAAATCTTAATAGACTAGACTGTGAGAGCTGAGATGTCATCAGAGACATCCGGTCCAAAAGAACCCAAAATACAGGCTGTGGTTGATGCTTAACCCTCAGAGACTGCGTGAGGTGAGGAGTCTTTTCAAGATGCTAATTCTAGAGATAATTTTGGCACAGCCATACATAATGACCACAGTGTCCCAAACAAAGACCGTTCAGTGGTTTTCATACCTATGTACATGTTTCCAAGACAAACTGTGAAGGCTGGTTATAATCTATCTAACCAATATTATTCTATATAACCGATATTGCCATTTAATGATGTGCGCGTTCCTTGATGTTTGTAAGATCTGATGTTTCCAGTTTTTTGGTTATTAGGAACAGTGTCTTAGTGAACATTTTAGACACTGGGCAACTTTTAGACTTTACATGTCGTCGAGGCACTTTCAACAAGTATTAAATCGAATTGTACTTCCCAGTTTCCATCACTCTATACTAGCATTTATTTCTCCAGCTTTGTATTTTCAAGCTTAGAAATCTGTCATCTTCTTATCATACTTTCATGTCATTGGTATTATAAAACCAGGTCTACCATAAAATACCTGCTTTTTAAAACTTTGTTTTTTGGTATTTTCCTACATCTATCTATACATTACATTTTGCTCATTTTAACCCACATTGTCCCTCCTTCCTTATCCCCACCCCAGTCCCAAAGTACTTCTCATCACTTACACCACAGCAAAGAATAAACACCCCCAGCAACCTTTAATTGAGCTCATTAGGGAGGGAAGTGGCCTCCAAATCCCCTCCCTTAACCATAATAGCACATTAACCAGCCCCATCATATGCAGATGCTGAGTCCATGAGTGTGTAACCTTGTCACATCCAGGCAACAGAGTTCCACAGTGACCCTCCCCATCCCCAGCTCTTACGTTCTTTCTATCCTGTCTCCTGCCATGTTCCTGGGCCCTGGAGGGGATGATGAAAATGTCTTGCTTAAGGCCAAGCACTCATCAGCCACTTGATTTTAGTACTTAACCAGTTATGAGTCTCTGTATTAACTGCCCAAAATTAAACAGGCTTAAGGGCTGGAGAGATGGCTCAGCGGTTAAGGCCTCCAGTGCCTAAGGCCCCAGGTTCAATTCCCTAGTACCCACATAAGCCAGATCCACAAGGTGGTGGCCCTGGTTCTCTCTCTCTCTCTCTCTCTCTCTCTCTCTCTCTCTCTCTCTCTCTCTCTCTTTCTCTCTCTGTCTCTCTTTGCTTGAAAATGAATAATAAAATATTTTTAAAAAGACTTGGATAATGAAAAATTTTTAAATAATTAAACAGGCTTAAAGCAGTGCTTTTAATTGTATTCCCAGCATAGTATTAGGTGCTCTGAGATTTACTAAATATTCAGAAATATTTTTGACTTAGAACTCTTCCCTGCCAGAGAAATTTTTTTCATGTGTGTTTGTTTTGTGATTGTAAAAAAAGAAAACTTTTATACAAAAGAGTGTATCTTCCAAACACAAAATAAACATTAGGCATACAACAGCATAGACAAAATGAAGGGGTTTAGATTCAGACAGTTTTCACAACTTCTGAATTTCCTCATCTGTAATTTGGGGCTATAAAGGTGAGTTCCATGTCAACTTGTTGCATGGGTAGAAAAAGTAATAGAATATATTTTGAAAAGTGCTCAAAACTATAAAATTTACATTCATGGCAATTAGTTTCTACCGTCAAGGCAACCTTTCTTACAGTCGATGCAATTACCTATTCACAGAGCAAAGACAGATTTCTAGGGCTAAACGTGGAGAGACCACCAAGATTGTGAAGCAACACTCACTCCTGTCTTGGAACAAGTCTGTAAGATAGTGCTAACCTGACACTAATCCTTAAGGTTAGAGGAAAAAATGGGCCTCTTATATTTTTCTAATTTGAGCCCAGATTTTGTTCAAATGACTACCTACCAGCTCATGTCTACCTGGATAAATATAGTGTGTATTGAAATAAAATGACTCTGATCAGAAATTTGCACATCTAACCCAAAAGTCCAGATAAGTCTTTGGTTAGTGCTCAAGGGAGGATAAATTTATCAAGAATCCAAAGTTCTTCTAAAACAACCCTGTTATTTCATTCAGAACTTTTCAATAATAGAAGCAAAAACATGAGTGGGCCTCAGAAATCTGCTTGTCTTCCTAGCTCTTGAAGATTCCTCAAAAGCACTTGAGAGATTTTGGTCAACCCTTCTCAGTGCCCTGGTAGCCCTTATGTCTCCTGCCTGGAGAACCCAGTGGGCCTGACGATGGCACACACCTTTGTACCTGCTGGCAGTGTTTGCCCCTCCTCAGAGCAGACAGAATTTCTCTCCAAATGAAGACCAGAAATGCCCTTTGCTTTCCCAGTGGCTGAGGGGTGGCTCAGTCCCTTCGAGTCCTTTCAGAGCTCATTTCCTTCAGATTTCCTAACTTGTGTGACAAATGTCTGCTGAACATGATTGTCACGTCATTTCACCACGAGTGAGGAAAAAAAATATATAAATGACGAATGGCTTGTCACCTTGAGAATATTGTTATGGACTTTGTGATTCTGTGCAGAAAAGAAGATCGCTAATCGATGTTTTCAAATGTGCACGACAAATTTTGTCTAGGTAGACAGACGAGGCCATCAGTGGGCTGAAAACAGTCCTGGTCAACCTGGAGTCAACTCATAGTCCCTCTTGTCACTTGTAACAATCTCTTACCACACCAGCTGTGCCCCTACTTTGAGGAGCATAAGAATCCCCCAGGAAAGATAGACTTAAGAAACCCGATGCAGGTTACCCTCTACCACACCACAAGGCCGAGTTGAAAGGAAAAGGAAAGGGATTTGCAAATGAACATCATGCATTATTTTCAAAAATCCAGGACAATATGCTAATTCAGAGATAAGTATTTATGTTATTTTCCCTTCTTTGGAGAATTGATAGAGGTTGGGAAGATGGTTATTAGAAAGGTGACTGTCATGGTTTGATCCAGGTGTCCCCCACAAACAAATGAATGTGTTCTGATAGATCAATCCTCAGCTGATGGCAATTCGGGAATTAGAACCTCACTAGAGCTGTGTTGTTGGGGCGGGTTTATGGGGGTTATAAGCCAGCTTCCCTAGCCAGTGTTGGGCACACCTTCCTGCTGCTGTTTGCAGTGTTGTGGCGGAGGTGATGTTCACCCTCTGCTCATGCCATCGTTTTCCCTGCCAGGATGGTCTCTCCTTGAGTCCGTAAGCCAAATAAACCCATTCCTCCACAAGCCGCTTTTGCTTGGGTTCTTTCTGCATAGCAATTAGAAAGCTGACTGCAACAGTGACTTTGTAGAACTTTCTATTTAGAAAAATCACTGTTGCCTATGGTTTTTATTGTTGTGGTCAGCGTACTCTGAATGTGTGCAACTTTAAAGCTCCCCATTTAGACCTTTGCAGCATAATAAAACCACAGTCTGTAGTGGAGGTCTTTCTAACAGAAATAGCAGCTTGTCTGTGTAGAACAAATTCAGACCCGATGGTGTCTTTGCTCAGGTCGCCTGTTGGGATTGGGGAATCTCATCAAAGTTCTCTTCTGTGGAGAAGGCCAACTGTTTGGGTTGGCACTGGTGTGGCATGTCTTGGAAAAGGACCATCAGAACTCCCTTCAGTCAAGGGTCTTCAGGAGCTTTGGTTAGGTGGTGGGTGAGAAATGTCTCACTTAGTGCTGAACACTTCACAGTCACTTCTCAACACTGTGATGACCAGTGGTCACTTCCATCTGAAAGAGAAGCTTCTCTAAACAAAAGTGAGAATAGCATTAATGGATGGCCAAAACCATAAAAAGGTTCTTAGAGGACAGTTGGGTACATGTAATGTATGCATTTAACCAGACAACAGCAGGGGTTACTCCCCTAAGGCTTATGACCTCCCCAGCCATAGGCTTTTGACTAGGTTTTCAGAACCACACATGTATGCCCTCCTGTGGAGTGGGCCTCCAGTCCAATTTTTGCAGTAGGTTTAACACTCCATAACAGATGTGCCAGTTGTCACATTTGCCCATAAGCCTTGCAGGGTCCATTGCCGTTTGACACCACTGATAACATCTCTCTCCCAAAAGGCTGCACAGCTCTTTCCAGAATTCTAATGGCTAGTCAACAGGAAGGAGGATTCTATCTCAGCTCCACCTTGATTTCTCAGTGACCTACAGCCCAATAGCTTATTTTTATATGAAGATAGGCCTACTATAGACTTAACAGCATATCCTAAAATTTGCTCCCTATGAGTTCATGGAGATCTATTTCATTCGTTTCTTTTCAGCTGCGGGATAATCTACTTTGCAGATGTACCTTAACTTACTCAGCCTCTCCTTTATGCTTGTGTCATAGACAGCCACATGCAGCTGAGATGAATCTCCAAACCAGACACAGTTACGGGAGGAAGAGATTTATTGAAAGCTTCAGATCCAGGGGAAGTTCCATAATGGAGAAAGAGGCTGCCCCCCCTTCACAGGTCCAAGCAGAGAGAGAAAGAAGCCATCACCAGAAAAGCACACACAGAACAGCAAACAGGCAGGTAGACAGAGAAGATTTTCTTCCCCTTTATATAGCCTTAGGGTACTGTCTTATAACCTTATCCCAGACTTGTTGACTCCCTGAGTCTCTGGAATTTCCTTCCTGAACTGCCTCCCAGGAAGGGATATTCATTTCTAGCTTCTCTGAGCTTCTTTACACCCTGCCCCCTATGGAGAGGCTGCCTTCCTGTAAACATCCTCAGGGAATCACCCAAGATTACTGAAAAGTTCAAGTTGACAACAAAACTTAACCATCACAGCATGTCATTTGCCCCTCAGTATTTTGTAATTACTGAAACTCCACATAGAGAGAATGGGTGACATCGGCGACATCTACTTCCTCATACCTCATCCGCAGAACAGAATCTGGTCTTGTACTTTTGATTTTTATTGGCTTCCTGGGTGAGAATAGGTGTCCCCTTGTTGCTGTAGGAGTGACTGTGAGCATTTGTCTTTGAGAAGCTCACTTCAGTATACTTCATGGGTTGTCTGCTCAGGCCATGCACTTCAACTTTTCTTCTGTTCTGAGGCCTGAACCCAGAGCCTCCTGTTCTGGGAAATCTCCCAAATATTCAGATATTAAACTACGCATTTGAAAATAACCAAAAGATGGACTGGAGAGATGGCTCAGCAGTTAAGGTGTTTGCCTGCAAAGCTTAGTGACCTGGGTTTGATTCCCCAGTACCCATTTAAAGCCAGGTGCACAGAGTGGTGTATGTGACTGGAGTTTGTCTGCAGTGCCAGGTGTCCCTAGCATGGTCTCTTCTCCTCTCCTCTCTTCTCCTCTCTTCTCTTCCCCTCCCCTCCACTTCCCTCCATCCCCTCTAAATCTATCTATCTATCTATCTATCTATCTATCTATCTATCTATCATCTATTTCTCTCTGCTTCAAAATAATTAAAAATATTTTTAAAACAGAAGATTTAAGTGGATTTTATTCTTTTTTAAAAAATGTTTATTGATTTATTTATTTGGAAGATAGAGAAAAGACAGAATGGGCATGCCAAGGCCTCCTGATGCTGCAGATGAACACCAGATGCATGTGCCACTTTGTGCATCTGGCCTTATGTGGGTGCTGAGGAAGCAAAATCAGGTCATTAAGCTCTGCAGGCAGGCACCTTAACTGGTGAGCCATCTCTCCAATCCCTGGGTTTAATTCTTAAAGAAACATTCCTGTAAAGAATCCTCCAGAGTTTTATCATTTTCTTGTTGGATCCAATCAATCACTTAAAGACAAAATAATGTTCATTGTATTGTTTTTTGTCACTGTGACAAAATATCTGAGAAAAACAACCCAGCAAAGAAGAGGTTTATCCTGACTCACGGTTTCAGAGATTCCACACCATGCTTGGTGGCTTTTGCTTCTGGGTCTATGGTGAGGCAGAACCTCCTGGTGGAGTGCAAGGGCTCACCCCAGGGCAGCCTGGAAGCAGAGAAGAGACACGAAGGGTCCGTGGATGAGTACCCTCCAGAGGCGCATCTCTGATGACCACCTTCCTTCAACTAGCCCCATCTCCTAATGTTTTCAGTGGCTCCCAAAACAGCATCAGGATTAAGTCTTCGCCATGTGAACCTCTGGGGGACATTTCATATTCCAACCCTATGATAGCCTACGTAAAACTTTTTAAAATAGTATAAGGCTGACTAATATGTGTAGCACAGAAAAAAATTAAAAATTAATATTCTTCATTAATGTAGGTGAAGATATATAATAAAATATTAATGATTTATTCAAGTGATGTATTTATAAAGAAATTGCATCCTAGCCAAGAGTGTTTACTCCAAGACTGGTCTAAGTAACATCCAGTATCAGTCATCGATATAAACATTGGTCAGGGAAAGTTATAATGCTAACAAAAGACAAAACATATGATTATATAATGCAAAAGTTTGACAACATTGAACATGAATTAATGATCAAAAATAAGTCCCAGGATGGGGGCTGGAGTGGTGGCTTAGTGGTTAAGGCATTTGTCTGCAAATCAGAAGGACCTGAGTTTGATTCTCTAGGACCCACATACAGGCAGATGCACAAGGTGGCGCATGTGTCTGGAGTTTGCAGTGGCCGGAGGCCCTGGCACACCCATTCTCTCTCTGCCTGCCCCCCTCCCTCATAAATAAATAAATAAATAAATGTCCCAGCAAGTAGAATAGGAAGGAATTTTCCCAATTTTGGAAGTGTACAAGTGGTTGAAAATGGCTTTCCTGCCAAAGGTGAAGAACCAGGGAAAACTGTTCAGTTTTACCACGTCTACTTACTTCAGAGCCTTGCCAATACTTCCGGCAGGAAGAGAGGGAAGGAGGGAAGAAAGAAGATGCAAAGATTGTAGAGGAAGAGATAAAGCTGTCTTAATTTGCAGATGAAATAACTTTGGCCAAACAAAACACGACCAGATATTTAACAGTAAAAATCCCAAACATGCAAGATTAGTACACAGAAAATTATAAAATAAAGACATAGTAGCTGAATAAATCCTAAATAATGAGAGAAGCATACATATCAGTGTAAGAAAGATGTCAGATTGCCATGAGATATTCATGTTCCTCCAGGAAATTCAACTTCCTATATCGATCAAAATCTTGGCCAGAATGTTTATAGAAATTTCCAGACTGATGGGACAATCCATATGGAAAGTCAAATGACCTGAAAGAGGGCACAGATGGGGCTGGGGAGATGGCTTTGTAGGTAAAGTACCCGCCCTACAAGCACGAGGGCCTGATTCAGACCCATCTACAGCATCCTTGTAAGAGCTGGGGAACCATGGAGCCCTGACAGTAAACCCAAAGCTTGGGTGGAAGAAACAGAGGCTCCCTGGCAAGATGGCTAGCTAGGTAACTGAATCAGCAAGCTCTCCCCTGGGGGGGGAGAGAGAGAGAGAGAGAGAGAGAGAGAGAGAGAGAGAGAGAGAGAGAGAGAGAGAGAGACTGAGGAAGATACCAGACATCAACTTCTGGACTCCCATACACAAACACCTACGTGTGCACAGGCACCCCCCCAAACACGAGTGCACCCACACATGTGCAAACACAATAGCCCATAGAACTTTGAAAAAAGTTGACACTGTTTTGGAGGGTCAGCATTGCGTGGCTTCAATGCCTGTCCGTCGTCTACAGTAATTCTGACAGTATGGTGTCAGCATGCAGAGCAACAGAGCCACAGAACACTATCAAGTTCAGACACTGAACCTCACATGTGTGTTCACTCAATTTGACAAACATATGAAAGAAATTCGACGATGAAAAGATCTTTTTTCAAAATTGCAGTAAACAACTAGATATTTGAATGGAAAAAATGATTGTGTCTGTTTCCCACACGATAGACAACAATTAATTAAAGATTGAGCAGAGATTTGTATTTAAAAGAAAAATAAAATTCTTCATAGAAAATATAGGAAGAGGGCTGGAGAGATGGCTCAGCAGTTAAGGCACTTGCCTCCAGTGCCTAAGGCCCCAGGTTCAATTCCCCAGTACCCACATAAGCCAGACCCACAAGGTGGTGTCTCTTGTGCGTGCACACACTCTCTCTCTCTCTGCTTGAAAAATGAATAAATAAAATATAAAAAAGAATAAAATATAGGAAGATACCCCTAGAAGTTGGAGTCAACTAAGATTTCTTAGAGAGACATGGAAGATACCAATCATTACACTAAGTACTGAGAAACTACACTTTTCCCCAAGTGAAAACATTTGTTCTTTGGAGTATTTTAGGAGGTCAATGCCTTATCCATTAGGCGACTGGGGCTTCTCCTTTGGAGTATTTTAGAATGTCCAAAGGCAAACACGAACATTGTAGGAACTATTTGTATATGCACCTGATGAAATGCTTTTATCCGGAATACATGAAGAACCCTTACTTTGCAATAACAAAAAGTTACAATTTTAAAAAATTAACAAAATTGCATTAAAAAAACTTGAAAAGACACCTCATAAAAAGAAGATAAAAGAATCAATAACGAGCACACAAAACTCTGCTTAATCATATTAGTCATAGGGAAATAGAAATAAAAACCACAGTGAAATACCACGACCTGCCCACTGACACCGTTAAGCTAAGATGCTTGGCAGCCCTCGGCCCAACAGTGACACTGAACAACCCGTCTCAGGATAGCTGGAAACATTCACTCTGGAGACAGTGTGGAAGTGTCTCCTAAGGTGAGATGGACACCTATCTGGTGACCCAAAGATTCCCTCCCTAGATTTGGCCAAGAGAAATGAATATGTGTGTTCACAAACAGACACAGGGATGTTCCCAGCGGCCCCCTCGATGGGAGGAATGGGAGGTCTCTCACTGACTTGGACTTCCTCATGGAAGTTCTTGGGACCTTCTTGGATTCCTGCCACCCTCCTGCCCAGCAGCACCTCAGACAGTTAGCATAGTTCTGTCGGTAGACAGCTTCTCCAGCAAGCATGAGGCCCCGGGTTCTATCCCCAGCACCACACAAACGGAGCCAACCTACAATCCCTGCACTTCAGCTCTTGGTAAGTGGAGGCAAATTCATTCTTGCTGCAATA
>PVHP010019187.1:0-32414 GCA_004024765.1 Zapus hudsonius
CAGGAAGACTGGGATGAGTACTAAGATATACAGGATACCTTGCCACAAGGACTAATACAGACAGCCCACAGAGGAGGATATACAACTGATCAGGGATGGGGAGGGGGGGAATTGGGGAATTCGGGATAACAACGCATGGTTTGCCCACTAAATAATGTAACTCATTATGGACAATAAATATATATTAAAAAAATATAAATAGTATTTAGTCACTAGTGGAATATAAACTGACATCACAATGCCCAAGGAGATAGAACTCTCCATCTAACAGAAAGTCTGAGGACACAGACAAGCATCCCAAGTACTGGTGAGGAGATGCAATAAATGCAATTCCCATGGCTACACATGGAGATAAAATATGGTACCACTCTAGGATATAATTTGGCATTTCTTTTTTAAAAAAATTTATGAACAAAGAATCAGGTTTCATTAGGGCATCTTAAAACAAATTTTTTAACTGCATCTGCCATGTGACCCAGTCATTCCATTAGCCCCTAATTGCTATCCATAAAGCTTGTATATTAGTGGTACATTAGCTTTATTTTTATCATCCAAACTGAGATTTAGCCCAAATATCCATGAACATGTGAATAAGTACATCAGTTGTAATAATAATAAAACAATCTAATGCTACCAAGAAAAAAAGATAAACCATGACTCCACGTGGCATAGTTGAATCTGGAAAGTACAATCACAGGAGAGAGAGGCATGACAAATAACTGCACACTGTGAGATCCAGGTTCTGTAAAACTCTAGAGGAGGTAAACTAACCTCTGTTGACAGAAAAATCCCCAATTTTTCTGTGAATATGGTTGAGGCTAAGAAGGGGGCAAGGAAAATGTTAGCATCAAATTTCAAGCTTAAGAAATGTTTGGGAGGTAAGAGATTTGTTTACACCCTTCATGATAGTGATGACTGCATGTGGGTATTACAATTGACTTGATCAAATTTACATTAAATTTAGTTTGTGCAGTCAACGAATGTCAATTATACCCCAGTAATTATATATATATATATATATATATATATATATATATGTCAACTCATAGCATAAACCTAATTTGATTTCATGTCCTATATATGTGCACCCAAGATTGTTTAACTCTAAGAGACACCTTCTCTGTACAGTATAGTAATTAGATCTAACCTTTTTAAGGACAGATTAGACCTCATGCCCAATGTCTATGTTCATAATAATCTCTGACTCCGTTTCATAGCACTTATCTCAATTGACGTCAATTACTTAATTGATGGCTGTTCTCCTTCTATGACAACAGAGATGGATCCAGGCCCGTTTTAGCAACTCCAGCTCTTGATAGATGGCAAATGGTGAGCGTAAGTATATTTCAATACAATACAATGACAGTATCTGGACTGCAAAGATGAATTTAAGTATTTTCCCCTTTGCTGTTGATTGTTTTTACTTGAGATTGAGCCCAGAAACTCAATGTGCTCTGTCTCTGAGTTACAGCCCAGCCAAGGCTAAGTGTTTGACATTATCTGTGATGTGCAGCAAAAGATAGTTTCTGCTCTCTAGTGTTTCTTTTCTATGTTTTCCCTTTTATTTTGCTAATGTTAACTCTGAGTAAAGGTCTTTTTAGTATTTTAAAAAGAATATTTGTTAGATTCTGATATTAAGAAGTAGGAGTTCCGGAGTTCCAGTACCCAGGAATCTGAAGTAGGAGGATTGCTATGATGGTTTGATCTGAGTATCCCCCACAAACGTATGTGTTCTGAATGCTTGATTCTCCAGCTGATGGTAGTTTTGGAATTGGAAACTTGTCAGAGGTGTGGTTAGGGGTGGGCTTATGGGGGTTACACTCAGCTTCTCCTTGCAGGTTTTTGGCACACCTTTCTGCTGCTGTTTGCAGTGATGTGGGGGAGGTGATGTCCACCCTCTGCTCATACGGTCATTTTCCCTTCTATGATGGAGCTTCCCCTTTTGTCTGTAAGTCAAAATTAATCCATTCCTCCACAAGCTGACTTTTGGTTGGGTTCTTTTTTGCAGCAATGAGAAAGTTGACTACAACAGTTTTAGTAACAGAGAATGGGATCAGTCCTTGCTGATGGAACCCTGATTCTGTGGCTTTGGCCTATTGGAACTGATTTGATCAAGGAATGTGGACAGTTTTGAGACCTTGGCATAGGAGATGGCTTGCTATATACAGCTTTATGGACCATTGTGGTCAGAGTTGGAAATTCTGAAATTAGTCAGAACTATGGACTGTGAGGTTTGGCTTACAAGGGTGAGAAAGAACTATGTTGGCATTGGTCTGGAGGCAGTTTGTATTAGAGGCTTGCTGTGTTCTGCCTGCCTGTGTCCTGAGAACTTGTGCAGGGTTGCATTGTAAAGAAATGGACTGCTGTGAGCAGATGGAGATGGCACAGAAAGAAATAAAATCTTTGGGCTGAAATTGCTACATGTTCAGCTGTAATTGTTTGAGAGATGACAACCATTGAGATTGGGCTAGGTGATCTGCATTGGAACAGCAGGAAGAATGTAGACTCTTTTGAAGTAAGGGGCCTGAATGCTGAAGGAGGTTTCCACTTCTCCAAAATTGGCTTTATTCCCCCCTGGATTAACAAATTGGTAGTCCATCTGGTACTATGGAGTATAACAAATGCAAAAAGAGAGGGTCATTGAATTTTACAACACAGTTTTGTTTTTTAGAAATGGCCATGGGCATTGTGAAGCAGGCCTGCTGGATTACATGTGTGTTGCATTGGAGACCCAGTGGAAATTCTAGGACTATGGGATAGATGTCAAGGAGAGCTTTGTGGGACTATGAGTAGCCTGACTGGAGGGACAGAATTGGAATGCCAGAGAGAATTATCAGACTTGGAGTTTGATGTTTTCCCTGTTTGTTTTAAATCTTGTATTGGTTCCATTGACTTGGCTATGCTCAATGCCATCTTTTGCAGTATGAATGTATGAATGTTCTGTGCCACTACGAGTTTGTTTGCTTGGTAACAAGACTCAGTTGAAAGATATTTGACTATCATCAGGATTGATAAAAACTGTGATACAGACTGCCCACAGAGGAGAATATCCAAGTGACTGGGGACAGGGAAGAGGGAAATAGGGGAAGTGGAGAGATCAATGCATTATTCCCTTATTAAGTGTATCTAATTATGGATAATAAAATAATTAAAAAAACTGTGGGGACCTTTGGAGTTGAGCTTGAATGCATGGCATTTTACATCAAGTATAATTATTAGTTTGTGGGGGCCAGGGGTGGATTGTAATGGTTGGATCCAGGTATCACCCATAAACATATGTGTTCTTAATTGTTGATCCCCAGCTGATGGCAGTTTTGGAATTGGAACATTGTTAGAGTTTTGTTATTGGGGGCAGGCTTATGGGGGTTATAGCCAGCTTCCCCTTGCCAGTTTTTGACACACCTTCCTGCCGCTGTTTTTAGTGCTGCGGCAGAAGTTATGTCCACCCTCTGCTCTTGCTGTCATTTTCCCTGCTATCATGGAGCCTTCCCTCATGTCTGTAAGCCAAAATAAATCCATTCCTCTGCAAGCTACCTTTTGGTTGGGTCCTTTATCACAATAATGAGAAAGTTGACCACAACAATTGCCATGAATTCCATTCTAGACTGGGCTGTAGAGTGAATTCTAGGTCAAGCTGGGCTAGAAGGTGATACTGCCACACACACACACACAAAAAAAAAAAAAAGATGGGGTTTTTGAAAGAAAAAGTGACTAAATTTGTGACATAATTTTCATTTTTTTAATGATTAAGTTGTAGTATCTGCAATGGAAATGAATGAATGAATGATATCAGTTTTTTACCTGACTATGAAGTGGGGTTTTTCAGCATTCAGCAACAAAAGGATATTGAATACACCCAAGAGCAAGCAGAGTCCAACAAGAGTAATGATCTGTTGATGAAATGGGAGAACTCCCTTCAGGGACTGGACCGTCTCGGACTCCTGAGTTCAGTAGACCATCCAAGCTAAGGTAGATGAGAGAGTTGTTTCCTCATCCACTTTTCAGCATTAATTATGAAAACATTCACATATAATATTAGTAAATCAATGCTCAGAGAAAGGAAAGTTACCACATCTTTTTTCCCTCAATAATTCTCCAGCCACCTATTACCAAGCTTCTAGAATACAACCCAGGTATCTACCAAGCATTTCACATTTAAAAAGTCTCCATTTTAAGATGTCTGCTTCAATAACTTAGACAAATACTGCTGGCTGCTGCCTCTGGCACTCAGAGCAGCCAAGGGAAACATGGGGCGAAATGTCGAAAAAAGCAACCAAAGGGAAGAAAAGACCAAAAGACAAGGATTATTTCCCATATCGTGCCCCTCGGCAATAGTGCCCACAAAAGCCTTCTCTCTACCACTCAGTGTGTTTGGGAAACAAGCCTCTCCTTTGTCAGGAAAGCAATGCACCATGAGCAGAGCCCTTAGCCATTGGCAACCAGACTATGTGATCAATGGGGTTCTTTGGGGGCTTATCTTGGTCAGCGTTAGCAATCACCTCTTCTGTGACTTGTAGGCAATCATTAAGTCTGATTCAATTTCCAAATCACACTGAAATTCATCCTCTTTCTTTTCAACCCGATAATTATTCCTTTTATCACGTACCCAGGAGCAAAGCAAGATTATGATACTTTAAACATGGAGAAAAATGTTGATTCCCTTATGTCTCTTTTTTAAAAAGAGGAGGTATAAAGAAATCATTTAAGTCAGACTTTTGTTACTGTGACAAATACTTAAGAAAGAAATGTAAAGACAGGAAAAGATACTTTTTGACTCATGTTTTCAGTCTTCAGAATATTTAGTGCATAGTCACTGTCTCCATTGATTCTGGGCCTGGGTGAGGCAGAGTGTCATGGGAAAAGAAAAATAATAAGCAAATCCACTCACCTCATGGTAGCAAAAAGCATAAATGAGAGACAGAAAGGGATGGGGTAACCTATATCTTTCCATGCTATACCCCCAGTGACCTACTTCCAGAGCTAAGCTCCCTGTCCCAAAGTTTCCAATCCATCCCAAAAGCGCACCACCAGTTGGGGCCCAAGCTTTCACCTCATGAGCATATAGAGGACATTCCATGCCCAAGCAATGGCAAAACCATAAAATTAAAAGCTTCCAAGTATGCTGAAGGGAAAATTGCCTCTTCTGAATGTCAGGTTAAGTTGTATGGGCAAAGTTAGTCTAGAGAACCTTTTTCCAAGATGTCACCTTTGTTGTGAGTTTTGAAAGGTGAACAGAACTAGCACATACCCCAATGTATGTTGGCACCAAGGAGAAGGATGCTTTTCTTTTTTTTTTTTATTTTCCATGGAATTTTAATTAGGGAATTGCTTTGTATTTGATTTCTATTTAATACAAAAAATGAAACAAAGAACATTAACAGTTTCTGCCATGAAAGGATTCAAAGTGAAGAAAGGAAGGAGAAAGTCTCCTGCTTTAGACTTGCAAAGTCCTGGTCACTTGGCCACAAGATGACCTGCCAAGCCACAGAAGTGGTTGCCCTGGTTTTCGGTGGATTTCTCATTTCTTTTCTTTTCTTTTCTTTTTTTCCATAATGAGTTACATTGTTTAGTGGGCCAACAATGAGTTGTTATCCTCAATACCTCATTGCCCCCCTCCCCATCCCCAGTCAGCTGGATATTTCTTGTCGCCTAAGTATTCAAGGAAAGGAAGACAAAGTCAGACTGGATTCCAGTTAACATGGGCGACAGGCTGATCTGAGGGTTAGCTTTGTCTTGAAAGCTAAGGGGAAATGAATGATATATTTCTATGTTTTCAAAATCACCTGGAACACTTTCAGGTCAACCAACCATTTCTCTGTAACCTCTGGCACATCTGAGATCTATCGACATTTTCAAATGCAAAGAACAAAAAGAAAGTGACAAGAGCAAAACACATGTAGTTTTTACAAGCAAACAGCCATAATACTCAAAACTAAGTTTCATCAAAGTCTCATTTTGGTTCTCTTCCCTCAAGGCTCTTTCCTGTTCTCCAAAGCCTGGACACCATTGTTTTTCTTGAGCCCTCCATAATTTCAGAGTTAACACACACACACACACACACACACACACACACACACACACACACACACACCAGAGAGCAAGGAAGCCTGTCTTTTCTTGGGCATTGGACAAGGGTTGCTCTCAGGTGCTAATTCTCTGGCACTGCTATAGTTGATTATACACAGGGATGCAGCAGCAGCCAAAAGATGAGGGAGACACTCGGACTATGAAACACAAACACTAGAAGTCAGAAGTTGGTAGAAGCTCACCAGAATAAAAATACCAATTGGTTATGAGCAGGACATCCATGTTACCTCCTAAAATTGAATTTCTGATAGAAAGTGACATGGTTAGCTTTAGCATCCTTCCTGATGAAAACCTGAAATAATCCAGAAATATAAGGCAACAGCTGACATCTGGATTACACAGAGAATAAACATCAAAGGAACACCCTCTGGGATCTTCTGCTATTGTTAAATCTGCATCCTGGTCTGTGGACTCCTCGCTCTCTGGTCCTACTTCAGGACTTCTGTGGAGCAGCCATCCCTGGTCTGAAGCCAGCTTCCTCCTCCTCTCCCTCTCCCCTCACATTTTGTTCAGACATCTCTATTGCTTTTTTGAATAGAAGGAAATGTACTGAATGGAGTTTCTCCCCACCTACTACTCTCTCCCTTGATTAAACAAGAATGACAAGAACAGAAATACTCAACTGTTATTTTCTCCACCCTACTCCTGAGCCTGCCCCATCCCTCCACTCCCAACCATGATTCAAGCAGTTCTGGACTTTTCACATCAAAATTCACAAGGACTCTGTGTATGCTGGCACTCTTAAGTAAAAAGTCAGTATTCTATAATTTAATTTTCTCCTCTCACATTAAACCTGCCATTCTTTGCATAATCACTGTGATAAATGCAGAGTCAGGCTTCGTCCTCCTGACATTAATACCCATCAGTACTTCAAATGCAAACAATCGTGACATTCGACTTGATAAAAATTACCAGGAGCACAAACTCCGCTTAATTAAGCCATTTAAAAGTTGCTTTTGTTATATTTAATGAATGATATATTACACTGCAGTGAAACATGCAGCCATACAAATACTTCACAATGCTTCCAATTAAGACTCACTTCACTTATGGCAACTGACGGCACTAGTGTTCCACACTTCATTCAGCTGGTGCATTTTAAATGAACTGGTTAGTGAGAAGGGTGCTTCTTCTCTAATGAGTTTTGTAATCAAGGCATCTATTTTAATTTCAAATTGGCTAGATTGGGGGAAATTGCTAGACCAAATGACTGGTGCTAATTAGGATTATAAAAATATTCATCATGCCATGGAGTTAACATGGAGGTCTGATTCTCCCACATTTGCATATTGCTTGGGTTTTGGGGAAAAAATCTTGACAAATTGTCTTCTCTTTAGCAAATTGAACAAACACTGTATCTGTTTTATTCCTTCTTCTCATTTAAACCGCAATACATATGTATGATTTGTAAATGAAGTTAAATGATTTCAACTTCTATCTTCATTACTATATTAAAGATGCTGTCTCTATAAACTTCCTCATAAAACTTCAGACCATAGTATTCTCTATTTAAATGACAAATAATTTAGCTTAATCTATAGATTAACACAAAGATTTGAACATATTGGACAACTCCATTTCAAATAAAACGCAAACTGCCTGGTTGATGACTTTCTGCCCTAGGCGGAACCTAGTCCTATGTCTTATCATTAGCAAGCAGAGAGACAGGACCTTTGGTTTCATCTGAAGTCATGGTGGTTACATGGCTGCTTTTGTCCTCTGCTTCAGTGCTCACTGGAGCTGCCATCTAGTAGAAAGTGGCCCTTATAGAGTTCTGTCCCAAGGCCATTTAAAGACTGTCAATCTACCAAGAAAAAATAAAGTATGATGGACAGACCACAGCCAGATCCAGGGAGTGAACAGAGAGCAAACCAGGCCTCTCACTGGCCTCGTGACCTTGAGCAAGCTTGCATCACCTTCAAGAGTCTTACTTGTAACTTGGAAAGAATCCTTTCCACCTTGCAGATTCCTAGGAGAATTCACTGCAATCATGTATACAGAAGCACATGCCAGTGTTCAGAAATCAGAAGGTACTTGAAGGACATACATCTCAATTTCCAAGGAGCACCTATAAGCCCGACTCCTAGTAATGTAACATGAGGGGTGTCAGAGTTGAGAGAGTTATGAGGAGCAAGCCTCAATTCACTGGCTGTGTCCCCATCCCCCAACAGTATTTGTTTCCATCTTAGCTGTCAAATCAAATAAGCAAATACTAATTCAATTTTGGAATAGAGCAGGAAAATTCATCTAAAAAGCTATCAGAATGAATCATTTCCTTAGCATCTATCTATAGTAGGTGCCTCCTAAATAATAAAACCTATATCTGTGGCTGGGTTGTAAATAACATAGATTGAAGGTATATCTAACAAGATCACACTTTTTGGTAGGAAGAAAAAAAAAACTTTCCTATAGTTTCACAGTTCTAAAGGGATGACAGTGGGAAATATAAATGTAACAAAATAAAATTCAGGTGTGGAACATTCCTCTTTCAGGGAAATTTTCCTCTACAACACATTGCCTATTGAAAAGAAATTTAAATAATGATTTCAAATAATTAGACCTAAATCAGCCCTATTCACACCTGAAGCTCTTTCTAACAGCAGTGGGTTATAATTAGGAAGAATATAAACTATTTGGGTTAGATTACTTTCAGACAGTTTTAATTATCAAGGCAATCCAATGTAATCATAGAAAGTTTGGAAAATAAATAGTGTGAAAACCACTACAAATAGTATACCATCATTAAAAAAAATCCAGTTAATATTTTTGAATATTTCCTTCCATCTTAATGTGTTTATGTATACTGGAACATGTGTGTGCTTGGAGACTAGAGGTTGAAGACCTCAAGTTCTTCCTCTATGGCTCTCCACTACAGCAGCAGGGTCTCTCAGTTGAACCTGGAAGTGCATAGTGGAGCTGCATATCTTGCCCCAGAGCTCTCCTGAGTGCTGGGATTACAGGCAGGTGCCACGCCTACCAGACAATCTTTAGGTGGATACGGATATTGAGAATGTAAATTCCTCTCTGGACTCGTAATTGTGTGGCAAGCATCCTATCCGCTGAGCCATCTCCCCAACCCTCATCCTTCCATTGTTGAAATCCTTTTTTCCTTCTTTCCTTCCTTTTCCTTCTTTTTTGCACATCTCTATTCAAAAAGTACTTCTTTACATATATTATTTAGACATGTATACATTTTATGAATATACTATGAAATGTATGTATTTAATAGGTTTTATACATGTTTATATGTATACATATGTATTTACACATATACATATATGTATGTATTTAATAGATGTGTATACATATTAAGACATGATATTGACTGTCCACTTAATGGTTGCCTGAAATCCCTTCAAATACATATACCATGATTTAAAGTTTCTTCCTGTTGAATACTGAATAAATTTTTACCCATTCATTATAGATGACTTTGACAAGCACTTTATGCTTATCATGCCTTCATGGAATTGTTTCACTAGTAGAGTTTCAAAAGTGGGGTAACTGACTTCTAGGATCAAACTATGAATGTGTGTATATCTTGGGGTATATATTGTCAAGATATTTTCCAGTAAGGAAAAGTCATTTGCATTCCCATCAATACTCTTTCAGATTATGGATTTCACCACAACTTTGCCAACATGGGTACAGAAAACAATGCATTAAAACAACAGAACTTGTAAAGTTAATTTCAATGAAACATATTTAAATTTTCCTTGGGGATTTTTTGGATTCACTGGCCAACTCACAGTCAATACATTTTTACAGGTGGTTTAGTCTGACTCTCTATAGTTAAATGTTCCTCACTCCAAAAATTTCTTCTTCTCTATTGCTTATCTTACTTGCAACCTTTGAGGCTTTCTTCTGAGGACTGCATCATATTTGTCTGTCTGTTCCCTGATATATTTAGTCAGTGAAAAAACAATCTACATGAAATTAGGAATGTTTCTAAATGATAGTGGCCCTTCTGAGGGCAAAAGGCAGTGAATAAAATAAGTTATGGATTCCAGTTGTTTCTTGAATAGGGAGCTGGATTCCTGGGTATATTCTGCTTCTAAAAATTCATCAGGTCCTGCATATGTACAATTTTCTGCATGTGTGTTATAGTTTGCTATAAGAATGATCTTGCTTTTAAAGGGCAAGGTGCAAACCATATCAGAGAATTAAAATGAAGGTAGTCCATTGGAGAATACAAGACATGGCTTTCTCAGGTAAAGTAAAGCAGAAAGAGAGAGAGAGAGAGAGAGAGAGAGAGAGAGAGAGAGAGAGAGAGAGAGAGAGAGAGAGAGGAGAGAGAGATAACATAGTACTAAAGAATCATTGAGCCCAACTAGAAAACTAGAACTCTAGGGCAGGAAGTAGACAAAGTGGGTGGTGTTCGGGCAGTGGCGTGAGCACACACGGGCTGAGCACATATATGAAGACATGGTCAGTCCACAGAGGAGGCAGGTCAAAGAACACAAGGAAGCCTAGCAAGCTGCAGCTATAGCTACCTGCCAAGACTAAAAGTCTGCTTTGGTTGAATTTCGACCATGAGAGCAAAGCTTATTTCTTAGCTGAGTTCCCTTCTTAGAGCACACATGAACTGCATTTCCTTAATCATTTTATCAAATACTATTTTCCCCTTAAGGAAACATGTCAGGTTTCTAGAGTGGACACCTACATAAAGACAGAGGAGTTCATCTGCAAACTTGGGGTTCAATATAAAAGGTCAGGCTGGTCAAGATCCAGACCCCTAGATCCATAATTTTGCTAAGGTTTGTTTCTTCAGGCTAATAATGTTCTTGTGAGCATTAATGAGATGAATGGAGGATCTTATTGCACCAGGATCACTGAATGAAAATGAATAGTTTACATGAAATCAGTTGTGTATTCAGAACTCAGTTCACACAGATGGGTGGCAGGCAGCCTTTGACTACCTCAGGCTATCCTGGACTGTGTCCACCTGCAGGTGTCCCTGTGCTGCCACTACACCAACAAGACACCTATAAGAATAGCGGCTTTTGTTTTAGGTGAGAGGAGCTATAGGTTTTTCCTTCTTTTCAATAACACACAGATGGTTTTATAAGAATGAGAGAAAAATCTAATGAAAATGCAATGTTTTTCTTTAAATAAAAAGTGCCCTTCAGTCTATTGCTATTCCATGGATGACAAGCTTCAAAACCACGGTCATCCCTATTAATCCCCAACAGCTTTATCTCCACCAGATGGGGAGACACAAAGCCTGTTTCTGCCAATGGCTATTGAGAAAGTTATCATCACCTACTAATCCTGGAGGATCTGAATACAATTACATTTTTAATCTGAGGGTTTAGAATGAGAATATAAATGAAAGGCACAGCTTCATTTGTATCCAGAATTCCAGAAATATGAGTTTAAATCTCTTTTTGAATTTTGAGGCCCTGTACAACACAGCTGCACTCTCAATCACTAGGACTCTGCTCATGACATAGCTACCAAAGTTATGAGCCAAGCAGTAAAGCCTGCATGGATGATCGATCCTTCTGGAACCTTCTTTGCCTGTCATCATACCTAAAACAGTATCAGCTTTCTAATCAGCTTGTCAATCCATCACCTACCATTGAACTTGGCTGGAAGGACGTGAGCAGTAAAGACCTGCAGTTTACCACAAATGGTAAAAAACGCCGGAAGTGATGGATATACTAACGGCCTTGATTTCATCATTAGACACTTTACATGTACTATCACACTGTACATCAAAAATAAATGATTGTTAATCAGTTCAAAATAAAATCAGGGGTGAAAGAAATGGTTCAGTGGTCAAAGGCGCTTGATCTGTAAGCCCAAAACCAGAGTTTAGAACCCCAACACCCACATGAAGCCAGACAGAGAGAGGCACACTTGTCTATCTATAATCCTAATGTACCTACAGCAATGAAAGGCAGAGTTAGGATTAGCTGGAGGTTTATGGGCCAGCTAATCTGGTCATCTCAGAAACAAAACAATAATAAGAGAGACCCTGTCACAGGTGAAGTGGAAGGAGGGAACCAATATGCCAAGGCTGTCCTCTGACCTCCACAAGAATGCTGTGGCACTCAAACGCCCATACAAGATAATAATCATAATTATAAAATAGTTGAAAACAACATAAAACCATGAGGCTGAGGGCATAGGTAAATTGGTACGGTCCTTGCCTTGCCTGCATGAGGCTCTGAGTTTGATTTCAAGGAACACAAAAATCAATAAATAAAATGTTTACCAAAAGAAAATCCTTAGTTGCACATTTATTCCCCAACCACTAAAGCAGCAACTTTTCATCATGCATGATAGTGTTTCAGGAAGCATTTTTTTTACACTGAAACTATCAGCAGTTCTTGACCACCCTGGTCCCAAAGTGCCTGAAAACAATGCAGTCTGAAATCCCACTGAGTTTCTTATCTCAGCCCTCCAAAACCAGCTGTTTTGCTGAAGTTTCATTTTTTCCATGAAGATAAATGCTAATAGAGGCTTTTAAATCCTCATGAAGAAAAATAACTATTTTTAAAACTATGTGTTCACAGAAGGCCCTCGGTGCCAAGGTGTCTGCATCTGTGAAAACATGGCCATGTGCCCATTTTGAGAAACTCTACTAAGTCCCTTGTCAAAGGAAGGTATGTTTCAACATCCAGTTTTTTTTTTTTACAATAGTGAGAAAAGCAGCTATTCTTACAGTGTCCTTGCTTCCAAATCTTCTCTCAAAAATTCTATTTTAGTAAGATTATTGAGTCCTCCAGATAGTTCAAAAGTATCACTATGTAAGTTGTTTTAGTTATCAGTGAAGAAACAGGCTGATAGAAACAAGGTGAAACCTGCCTTAAATGACTACACAACAACCCTCAAAAGAAGGAAGTTAGAGAGCAGTGGTTCCAGATAAAGGGAAGGAGTTGGCTTTTCTTTTACCATTTCTAACTTGCTCAACTATGTACAACCTATTCTTTTTTGTTTGTTTTTGATTCCTTAAAGAGTCTTACGAAACACTTCTTCAGATTGCTATTGTAAAGAATGAAACTCTTATGTTGTAAGTACTGAGGCCTCTTTTACTAAAGATAATATGACAGGAGAGTCTGTAATTGTAAGAGCAATGGGAGCTGGCCCAGCCAAGGCTAGAAAGGGAAATTCACATGACGGCCAGAAGGAAGGAAATTGGTCAAAACCCCAAGTCATGCTGATTGGGAAACAGAAAGAACTTCCTAAATTGACAGGGAAGGAAAGCTCCATAGACCCCCTCCCCTTCATTGGGAGGTGTCTCTAGCTGGAGCTCAAAACTAGATGCAAAAACTGATTGGTCAGGATAGACCAATTTGCGTACTCCTTAAATTTTGGGTGCATTAGAATTTTTGGGGGCATTATCTAAATTCTAACCCCCATTTCAGTCCTTATATTAAGAGTGGGACACATCAGGAAAAGAGAAGCAAGGCCCTCTTGCAGGTTCTTCTGCAAGGTATCTTTGTCTCCAACTCCTTTAGAACTTTGGAAGACGTGGATGGATGATCTCACTCCACAACCCTAACCCAGTTGATTCACAACTCACATCCATCATATCTAGTAACAGAATGTTACAGGCATCTCTGCTTCTAGATAAAATCCTTAATTTTCCAGCGGTGTCTTTTTTACCAAGTGAGTTCTCCTGGCAAGTTTTTTGCGGCTCTGGGATAGCCATTTGAAAGGTAAAGCAATTGGATATTGTCCCTTTAAAATATCATTCAATTAGGTCTTTTGTAATGCATACAACATAACGAGATAGCCTTACTGGTTCTAAGGAAATTGGTAGTGCATTTCATCAAAGGCACAATAATGGAAACATTGATTCACTCCTCACCGCCAACATCTCCCCTTGATGCTGCACTTACCTTAATACTAGCACTTATCATTTTCCCTAGAAGAAAACAGCTGCCTCCATGCACACATGCACATCAGAGAAGCCCTAGCCCGAAATAACACGTTTGTATATCAATCTCAGCTACACTCGCTTCTTTATTTGTCACTGCATAGCCTCACTCTTCTTGATTCTGAACAACTAAATTACCCCAAAGCAAAACACACCCGTGCAACCTGGAGGACTGCAGCGAGGTGTCCTGTGCCATCTCTGCAAATGATGCAAGGGGTTTCATCTCCCTCCTCACACCATTCATTTAAAAGAATAGCCAAACACTGGTTAGAAATCTTATGGGTCTGAAGAACATTCAGCCACTTTTAGCAAAAGATGTCAACAAGAAAGAGTACCCGAGGAACTGTGCCGTGTGAATAGGAAAATCCATCAACACCTACTGCCACGTTTCCAAACATTTATACTCGGTGAAAAAGCAGCCCTCAAACCTGAGAGAATTTGAAGACATTATGTCCACAAGGTTAATTTATGAACAGTGCCTCTGGGGTTCTCCATCCTATGGACAAGGAGGGAATGGATATTTCCTGATATACACAAGATACACTGCATTGGCCTTAACAACCCCTTAGTACGAGTCTTATGTCACTTCCAACCTAGATTGTCTTTGTAAATATATGGCTTAAGAGCTTTGGACATCTTCTGAATAAATTACCATATAACCATTGAACAACATCCAAATAATTTACTTTTTTTCCAATACCACTTCGAAATTTCTGGCTCCACTAAGCATCTAAACTCACAGACTGTCTGACATTTGGCTGAGTCTTTCATACAATATCTACTTGATGCCATGAAAGAAATGTATTTGCAATAGCTTTTGCTCAGCAAATGTCATATGGGTGTCCTTAAGGGATTGCATTAAGCACCTGGCACCCACCATGAAGCTCTGTTAATGAGATATATAAAGGTTATGTTATGCTGAAATTATTGTTTAAAGGTGCTGACATCACACACACACACACACACACACACACACACACACACTCACATACTCAAATAAGAACAAAAGAGAAACTGTTTTAGGGTTTAAAAGAGCCGATGATGAAGCTACACCAACCAGGTTATTCTGTGGTATCTCTTTACAAAACAGTGCTTGTAATTATATGTCCACTTTCACGGATTGATTTTGCAACATTGTTACATAATGGCTTGACATCTGGACTAAGGTTCTGGAGATGACTGGAAGTACAATGCAGACTAATCTAAAGAACCTTTTCTGAAATATAAGCTAAACAAACATAGTGGCTTCATTTTGATAGGCTTTAAACATTCATTCACCTGGCAGGTGTTTGGAGATAGGACCCAATGGTTCATGGGATACAGTGAATTAGGAACAAGAAAGTGTTAAAGATAAAGCCCAGATTCTGACTTTGCAGCTGAATGAACAGAATCAGGAAATGGCAGAAGAGAACAAGCATTAGGGGACAATGATGGGGAGTTCATCATTAGAATATGAGAAGTTTCTGAAATGTGAAGGAGGCATGTGAAGCACAGAGCTAAATATATATGTTTAAAGTTTCAAGAGGATGTCTTTGAGGCTAGTATAGCTTTAATTTATTTTCACCTTTTAATTTTTTTATTTATTTAAAAGAGAGAGAGGGAGGGAGAGAGAAAGAGAAAAGACAGAGGGAGAGAGAATGGGCATTCCAGGACCTCTTGTTGCTGCAAACAAAATCCAGACACATGTACCACTTTGAGCATCAGGCAGCTTTATGGGTACTGGAGAATTGAACTCAGGCTGTCAGATTTTTTTAATGATTTTATTGGCTTAGAATTATATATATTAACACAACAATATGCTCAGTATCATAGGTTCTTAGATAAAGCCATTGAATCCATGATGACAATCCCTCATATGCATTAGTTATTCTCCCCCCCCCATGACTCTTACATTCTTTTCGTCCCCTCTTTCACAAATTTCCCTGAGTCATGGTGGGTGAGTTTAAATTTTGCATAGTTATTAGGTTTTTAAGAGTCTGTAAATTTGTATTTTGGACAATTTTGGGCACATTTGGTGCCTCTCTCCATTGTCCTTCTCTAGCATATAAGTTGCCTTTAACCACTGAGTCATCTCTCCAGTACTGTAATTTATTTTTAGAAAGTTAAAAAAATATTGTCCTGCTTGAGGCTTCCTTTCTATTGCTATCATGAGAGCGATGGTATATTCAAATTTCTCAACTCAAGGCAGCATGTGATGCTGGAATGTACCTTAGCCTTGCTTTTGACAATATGCATTTAAACACTGGCTCCTAGAGTGGAAACTGAAGGGATTTTAACAAGCCTCATAGCCTTTCTGCACCTTTGTTTACCACAGTCACGATAAATTCACTAATGATACACCTTCTACTTACCTCACAGAATTAAAAAAAAATATTTAAAAAGTTTTATTTATTTGTAAGAACGAGGAAGAGAGAAGAGAGAGAGAGAGAGAGAGAGAGAGAGAGAGAGAGAGAGAGAGAGAGAGAGAGGTGCAGCATGGCCTCTTGCCACTGCACAGATACACACACCCATCACTTTGTAAGTCTGGCTTTACATGGGTTCTAGGGAATCAAACCCAGGTCAAGAGGCTTTGCAAGCAAGTGCCTTTAACTGCTGAGCCATCTCCTCAGGCCCCAGAGTATTTTTAAAGAAGATTAAATGAGTATAATTTTGGAGACGGTCAATGTAGTACTGAGAAATGATATGAAAAAAAAGCTTCTAGTAAATAAAATATACCTGTTTACATATTTTGAATCTTGAGAGTCATGTGGAACGTTCATTGCTACAGACAAAGGCAACATGGTTTAAACAACGAAATGTCACCAAATACTCTCGTGAAATTCAGTTGAGCAAAGAAGTGTTCTTCACAGAGTGGCACCCGGGTGACAACATGCAAATGAAAACATTATTTCTTCACCTTTTGATCCACACTGTAGGCCAGCACCCAGTCCTCCTGCTTGGGGTGGAAGAGGAGACTCTGGATATAGAAGGTGAGCCGATACTTTTGATAGGTCGCCCCTTCATCTGAGCTGATCAATATGCTGCTCTCCACTTCAGGGTCACTAAGAAGCATGATCTGATGAAAGGACAGAGGAGAAAATATCGGAAGAATTAGTAGGGGGAATAAATAGAAACAAATAAACCATAAAGCCATGCGTGTTGCTAGATCATAGCATGTAATGGAGGGGTTGGTTAATTTTATGAAATATCAGCCCATCCTTTTTTTTCCAGTTTTAGTATTTCAATACCAAAGTGAGATGATGAGTGTTTAAGATGAGGTCTTCCTATAAAGGGAAGTTCATTTTGACATTCGCCTTAGAAGGGCCAAGTGCATATCACTGTGGTCCTCTGTCCTCTGCCCTTGGGATACTCACACCAGCTCTGACTTTCTCGTGCTGTCATGCTTCATTTGTTCATTTACTCATGATCCTGTGGCTTGTTCTTAGCTTTCCAAATTCTCTTAGCAATTTTGCTGATTTAAATGCTTTGAAGAGACCTTTGTAACTGAGATTTTTCCAAAGCATATACCCCATGTGGTCCTCAAGACAAGTGGATAAAAATGGTCCAACCAAAGGCCTTGGTATGTGCAAATGCAAGTTCAGATTTCTAGAGTTCTGCATGTGTTGTGTTACCAATGGAATACTATTTAAACTGTGCACGCTTCTGCTTCCTTAACCATAACTTGAGTCTGATGCTTCTGAACCTTCATTTGAGCATGCAGCATAAGGTGTGTTCTTGACAAGAAATTGTACAGTTACTACTTAAACAAACAATGCAGTACAGCTTCTAGCCCAAAACTTCAATATTACTACCTCCACCAAGAAATGACAAACTGGCTTTCCTGTATTTAAACCCACTAGACAGGCACTCGGGCCTTAGCTCTAGTTAATAAGCTCTTAGCAACCTTAAATACCTCTGAAGCATTCTCCTCCAGGGGCTTTTAAGACACCTTATTTACATGCTCTTTCTTGTCTCTTTTCTATACTGATCTTTGTTTGATATCCATTTAAACATGATGGTTTCCTCCATTGTTTACCTTCTCTTTTCATTCAACAAACTTAGTGACTTTTTTCATTCTCCATTTCTTGTTTCTCTCTCTCTCCTCTCTCTTTCTCTCTCTCTCTCTCTCTCTCTCTCTCTCTCTCTCTCTCTCTCTCTCTCTCTCTCTCTCTCTCTCTCTCTCTCTCTCTCTCTCTCTCTCTCTCTCTTTCAGTTACCATCTCAGGAGAGCACACCTCATAAACTAAATCTCCAAATGAGCACCACCTATCCCAGACTTCATCTGTGGCTGCAGACTTGAAACCTCAGCTACCTCTGCTCCTGAGTTTGGTATTCCATAAACCTCTACCACACGAGATGCCCCGCAGAGGTCCCTTTCACCAGTTACTCTCACTGCTTGGCAGCTCAGTTAGTGTTTCCACAAGCATCCCTCTGGAGAAATATGCCTGGATTCTTCCTTGACTTCATTTTCTCACTAACTTCTGAAAATCTCTTAGTCACTGAGCCCTGTGGATTTTAAGTCCTAATTAACTCCAAAGTTAACTCCATTCTCTCTCTCTGCTTATTGTAAGATCTGTGTATTATGGCCAGAAGAGTAATCCTATAATACAAATATAAACAAACCCCATTTTGACATTCTCATTAATCAATGGTTTATTGTCAATCTCTACACAACTGAACTGTTAAAATCCTTAAAAAGGGACAACAACAACAAAAAAATCTGTCTCCTCCAAACACTTCCAGCTTTAGCAACAGCACACAGCACAGGAATTATTGTTGTTTACTGAATGAGTGATTATGGAAGTGAGTGTATTTCCCACTATAGTTGGACTGTAGACCTGTATTTGGGCAAACGGCCACCAAATGTTAAGGATACTGACTGCTAGCTACCATATGGTATGAACCAAAGTACAAAATATGCCTCCAAAATTTTTTTCCTACACCTTATAAAATAAAACTATTAGCTAGCAGATTTTTAAAAATATTATTTGACACACATATTAGTATTATAAAGTAAGCCTTTGAACAAATGTAAGCCTTCTGACTATTAAGATTCATAATCCTTTCTCTTTTTCTTTTATTTCTTCCCAGGTTCTAAGACAAACTTACTTTCCTTTCTCAAATATTTGCTTTGGCTTCATTGAAATAAGTCACCATTAGTTATCAGCAAGTAGTAAAGAAATGGATGCAACATGGTTGTTTTCATTCATGTGTGAATAATCCATGGAAAAGCTAATGGATTGGCTATTCAAACACAGAACAGCTTCTTTTTCCGGAACTACGAAGGAAGAAGGGAACCAGATAGAAGCACCCAGACGGTTTATAAAACCTCAGAGGAGGCATTCACAGTGCTTGTACAGTCTGACAGCACAGACACACTGGGTAAGCTTCATAACTAACCTTGCCTACTTCATACTCTGTATTGAAGGGCAGACAGGCTACATAACAGAAAAGGGAATCATTTCTCCCGGTGTAGAGAAATTAAACTGCTTCTTTTATACAGGTATAAAGAAGCTTTATGCCCGTGATTATAATTAGAAGATAAGGCCAACATCATAAATGGACTGTATTTTATATACCATGAGTTACAACATACTGTAAAGGGGTACCATCAAATGTCTTATGTAATGGATTCTCTCTCCCTAGCTCTTTGTGCTTGTGCCCATACTTGCATACATGAGCACACCATGCACATCTGAGTACCACATGACTGTGTGCAGGCAAGCACAGATCCTACTTACCTATGTGTGCACACAAACAGAGATGAATTTATATATAACAAGGCATATTGTCATTGTGTAGCAGTCTTATGAAGCTTCAGTTTGGGAGAGTGCATTTTTATTGCAACCTTTCTCTGACATTCTCATCAGAAATCCTTTTATATACTTTGATATCACTAGCGGTGTCTATATCTAACACTGCCTTCTGAGAACATAAAAAGAAGGGAACTAGAATGGTGCATGTCTCACCTGTGCTGGGTCCTTTACCTGACATGGAATAAGTAAGGTTACTTGTGTTTTACAGATAAGGAAACTATGGGTCAGGGGGAAATCATTTGCCATTTTTTCTATTTATTCAAAATGCACTAACTACACAGAATATATATATATATATATATACGTAGAATCAGATGCTCTTTAAAAGCATTCTTCCATCCACTGGGACAGCATGGCTTCAGAAAAGTCCTCTTATTCCATCATTTGCCTCTGACCTTGGGGACATAAAAATAAATGAATAGGAACCAAAGAAGAAAATACTGGTAATTGTTAATACTTGGAAAAAAAGGGAGACCATTATGTTAACATAAATATAATAAATAGGACAGCAAAGCAAACATACTCTAGCACAAGTTAAACCTCAACGTAAGTTATATCTTCAGTATTATTAAACCAAATATATAAAGACAAACATTTTATTGTTAAATAATGAATTTTACTCAATTTCTTTCTTTTCTTTTTGCATACTGTCTCTAAGAGGTAAACGTAAGACATAAGGAACTAAAAGTTATCCTTGGCTATATAGAAAGTCTGAGAATAGCCTGGGGTACATGAAATTCTATACCCCCAAAAAAAGAGTGGGTGTTCTGGAGAGGGTGCATTTCAAATATGAGTTAGCAGATTATGCAAGGAGTATATTCCAGGTACAGTTGTCTTGGATGCAAACCTTTAGGCTGCTACCTTACATGTAAATGAGGAAGTGTCTCCATTTTTTTCTGTGTGTTACTTCATCTCTAGGAAAAGGAGGAAGTAATCATATTTCCCTTAAAGTGCTATTGCAAGATTCAAGGAGATAATAATAAATGGGCTCAGCACAGAGCCAGCCACAAAACTGCTAAATACACACCCTATTTAAATACATGTAAAAATGATGAAGATAGACCCATTCCTTTCACCATGCACAAAAATCAACTCCAAATGTATCAGGAACCTCAACATAAGACGTGAAACCTGGAAAACCCTGGAAGAAAAGGTAGGAAGAACTCTCCATGAGATAGGAGAAGGGAAAAACTTCCTAAGCAAATCTCCCGAAGCCCAGGAAATGCAAGAGTCACTTAACCAATAGGACCTCATCAAGCTTAAAAGCTTCTGTACAGACAAACACACCATACTCAGAACCAATAGACCATCATCAAACTGGGAGATGATTTTTGTAAGCTATAACACAGACAGAGGTCTAATATCTAGAACTTACAAAAAACTCAAAAAAATATTTGAAAAATCAAACAGCCCCCTCACAAAATGGGGCATTGATCACAACAGAGAATTCACAGAGGAGGAAACACAAATGGCCAAATCTCACTTAAGAAAGTGTTCATATAGTTAGAGTAAACAGAGACCACTGATATGAAACACAGTCTGCCGCCATGAGTAGTTCTAACACACTTCCTACTGGGAGAGAACTGCGAAACAAGAAAGGAGAACTTGTGCAATGGAGGTGCCAAAGCCTGGGGAAGGCAATCAACAGCTTTTAATTCGGCCAAGTAATCCACTCAGTGACGGGGAGCCTTTAACTGGAACTGGGGACTCAGGGCAAAATGCATTGGGAACCAAAATCCTGGGATCCCAAAGAGAAATTCACTTTTACAAGTGATTTACAAAGAGGCTACTAACAATAGGATTGAGCCAATTCAGAATTGTGTACCTCAGTTAACCTATACTGATCGCACTCTCTGATGGAGATTCTGCTTGTAATTTTCAGAAGGCAGTGAGAGAGCTGTGACCTTTCCAACTCTAACATCAAGCTGATAGCTGACATCCTGCCAAGAGATGAGCCAACCCACATGGAGCCCCACAGAGAGTGGTGGGATAATTAAGAGACCCATAACCACAGCCAATCAGTCAACACAGGATAAACCAGACAGACAGACACCAACGATCTTCAACACAACCTAAAGCAGGAGTAGAGAGGCCACTAAGACCTCACCAATAAAGCAGCCTTAATACTCACCCACCAAGATTCAGGGAACTGAGCGGAAGAGGGGGTGGAAAGATTGTAAGAGCCATGGTGGAGGAGAATATCCAGAGACATTGCCTTCCTCAGTAACAACATACAAAGGGAGGTGGAACCGAGTTGACTCCTAGACTATCCATAACACCCTACCCCATGGACTGATCCAGTTTTCCCACAGAGGAGGATACCCAGCAGCTGACTGGGGACAGGGAAGAGGGAAATCGGGAAATTGGGGAATTGGGGACATCAACACATTATTCACTCATTAAGTGTATCTAATTATAGATAATGCATAAATAAAATAAAAAAAGAAAGTGCTCATCATCCTTAATCATCAGGGAAATGCAATGAAAATCAGAACTACAATGAGATTCCACCTTACACCAGTCAGAATGGCAATCATTAGAAAATCCATCAATAGTTGCTGGTGAAGATGTGGGGAAAATGGAACCCTCACTCACTGCTGGTGGGATTGCAAACTCGTTCAACCACTATGGAAAGCAGTGTGGAAACTCCTGAACAGAATGGACATAGAGCTAAAAATGGATCCAGCTATCCCTCTACTAGGCATCTACTGGCAAGATGTCACATCTCAGCACAGAGACATTTTGTACAACTATGTTTTTAGCAGCTCAATTCATAATAGCCAAGAATTGGAATCAACCTGCATGCCCATCCCTGGATGAATGGATATTAAAGTTTTGGTACATTTACATGATGGAATTCTACTCAGCGGAAAGGAAAAATGACATAATGAAATTTAAAGAAAAGTGGACAGACTTGGAGCCTATCTTACTTAGTGAATTCACACAAGAACAGACAGTCAAATTCCTCATATTCTCCCTCATATGTGGTTCATAACCAGGTTAAACTTAAACTCTAAGCAAAACTTACAGGGGAAATGAGAGACTATGAAAGAGGTGGAAAGAATGGGGGGTGAGGAAGGGGAAGGGGGGACTTACATAATAAGCTAAACCAATAATAAATCAAAACCATAAAATCCTTACTTTCATATAGTGAGCTCTTGAGGAAGAAGTGGGCATTGTCTTACGAGGGTCCTTGAATAGAAGGGAGGAAACCTAACTCCATGAAAAATTGATCAAAACTGCAACTCCCTGTACCGGTCATTGGTTCCTTCCCACACTGAACTGTTGATCAAAGCAACCCATAAGGTCCCCAAAACAAGACAGGTTTCTGTCAAATCTCTTGAATACATACCCCAGACTGAAGGTAAGAAAGATCCCATTGCTGAAGAAACCACAGAAAGTAATCACACAAAACTGAGATCCAGAATGGTAACCAACCCCTAGATGGTAGCAAGTGCAGTACTGGAAGGCACTATGTAAGCTGCCAGGGGAAATTGGTCAATGATATTTGGAGAAAGCAGAGACCACTGACATAAAATACAGACTGTTGTCATGAGAAGGCTGAACACATTGCCTTTTGAGAGAGATCAGTGAGCCAAGAAATGATCACTTGTGTAATAGAGGCTCCAAAACCTGGGGGGGGGTCACAGTCAGCCACACACTGCTGGGATGAATCTTCAAACCAGGCACAATGTGGGGTGGAAAGTATTTATTCAAGCAACAGATCCAGGGGAAGTCCCATAAAAGTAAAAGAGGCTGCTCCTCTTTCACAGGTCCAAGCAGAGAGAAAAACCCATCACCAACACTATGCACACAATAGCAAACAGACAGGAGGGCAAGATAGAATTTCTTCCCCTTTATATAGCCTTAGGGTGGGGTCTTACAACCCTTCCCCAGACTTAATGGCTTCCTGAGTCTCTGGAATTTCCTTCCTGCATGGCCCACACAGGAAAGGATGTTTATTTACAGCTTCTGTGAACTTCTTTACATCCTGCCCCTTGCTGAGAGACTGCCTTCCTGTAAACATTCTCAGAGACCCACCCAAGATAATGAAAAAGATCCAAGTTGACAACAAAACCTAACCATCACAGGGAGGGAGTAATCAACAACTTTCAACTTGGCCAAGAGATCCACTCAGTAACAGGGAACCCTTAACTGGAATTGGAACTCAGGGCAAAATCCTATTGGAATCAAAAACTTGGGCTCCAAAGAGAAATTACCATTACCAGAGAACTATAGAGAGGTTAATCTGAATAGAATCTTACCAAATTAGAAAAATGTATCTCATTTAATCTATACTGTTCTCACTCTCTGATGACAATTCTGTTTGTATTTTTCAGAAGGCAGTAAGAGAACTGTGGTCATTCCAACTCCACCAAGGAGCCACAGGTTGGATGGCTGACATCCTGGCAAGCGATGAACCACACCAGGCCTATCTTATAGGCCCCATATGAAACCCTTGTGACTGACAGGATAAGCAACTGACCTATAACCACAGAAACTCAGTCAACCCAGGATACATCAGCAAGATAGACACCGATTTCCAATACAACCCAAAGCAGAAGTACAGAAACTCTTAAGATCTCAACAATAAAGTAGACTTAAAACCCACCAACCATGACTCGGGAAACTGAGCGGAAGAGGAGGTGGAAAAATACAAGAGCCATGGTGGGGGAGAATATCCAGAGTCATCGCCCCACACAGCAACAACACACAAAGGTGTATGTGTGTGTGTGTGTGGGGGGGAACCTGGCTGCCTCCTGTGCTATCCATAACACCCTACCCCATGGATTGATCCAGTATGCCCTCCAAGGAGGACGCCTAATGGATTGAGGATAGGGCTTGCAGTTTAAGGTTCCAGTCCATTGCAGAGGGTAACTGCAAAATAGGAGAGGCGAGAAGCAGCCAGAAGGTTCAATCCACAGCCTGGAAGCAGAGGGAAATGAGTGCTGGTGCTCAGCTCAGTTTTGTTCCTTTCAGTCCAGGACCCTATCCCATGGCATGGCCACCCACAGTAGTGCGTGTCTTCCACCTCAATTTTCCAATCTAAGAACTCCTCAAAAACATCCCTAGAAATTTGTCTCCTGAGTGATTCTAGAACCAATCAAGTTGACAATTGATGCTAATCATTAAGGTAGGTATTTGTCAATTTGCTAACTACAATTTCTGTTCAGCATAAGTACGCTCAGATCTTCCTTGGGAGGGCCCAGACCATGATGGCACTATACATGTGACTACCTTAAGGGTGACAGTCTCCAAGGACTGGGACAGTCACTGTAAATGTATTGTTGGAATTTCAGATAAGAGATGGACAAGCTTTAGTGCTTACCAACACCTGTATGGTGTAATATCTGTTTTGTTTTACTTGTAATGCTTTCTGTAGGAAATCCCTGAAAGAGGTGAATTACAGTGTCTCAATGGTGCATTTTAAATTATACAGTACACAGGTAGAAGTCTGGAATCAAATAGGGCTGTGCTTATTCAGCGTAAGTTTTTAAAATCCTGTTGAGCTATCTATATTTAAACAAGTCAGAATTAGTAGCAGAGCTGTCAATATTCTACCCAGAACACACTCCTTCTTACTGCTGAGTCTAACAATATCACTAATGAATTTGTTACTTTATTCCGCCACCTAGTCTCTGTTTCACTGTTGTGCCCTTTATGGACAGAGAGTGAAAGTTAAAAGCTTTTTCTGTTTTTTACTTGGCTCAAACATCCCAGAAAATCAAGGAAACAAATTGTAGTCCAGTGTTCTGAGAACAGTCCAGAACAGGAGTAAACAGACTTCTCCCTGAATAGAAGGGAGGGAGAGAGAGAGAGAGACAGAGAAGCCATCATTTACTACATAATTGAGTCCTAATGGTAGACATTTGGTGCATTTAGGGATCAATAAGGAACAGCAATAATATCAATATAGACTTGCAAGGAGTCCAAAAGGGATGCCAGTGTAACTGACCATGAAGTTCACTGATATAATCAATACATTGCTGAATACTGACTTCCACCTAAGTGCAACCTGTACAGGTAAGATCAGATAATATACTAACATAGCCCCATTCTCTCTCTCTCTCTCTCTCTCTCTCTCTCTCTCTCTCTCTCTCTCTCTCTCTCTCTCTCCTCTCCTCTCCTCTCCTCTCCTCTCTTCTCCCACATCCCCCTCCCTTTTAACAGTGGTTCTTAACACATGAACAAAAAGCTTCCCCCAAAGGTGTATTTTACAATGTATGTGAATATTGTAAATGTCACAGCTGGGGTCAGAGAAGTAAGTAACTGATGCTCTCACAGTGAAAGTAAAGGACGCTGCTAAACATGTAACAATGCATGGGACAATGCCTCAATAAAGAATTGTGCAACAGAAAATGTCAATAGGGCCAACACACATGACCTTCAACAGTAAACGTGCCATTCTCTGCCAAGATTAGAACCCCTCTTCCACTTTCCATCCCAACCTATTATGTTAAATTTATTTTCACTTTTCCCAGAGGGTTTAACATAAGCATCATTGATAAAGCAATAATCTCTGAAGCAAGCAAAAAATGAATATCACAAAAATTACAATACAGTGACAGAAAAACCAACCCCATTAAAATGACAATAGGACTTGTATAGACAATTCACTAAAGGATATATGGGAATGGGGGCTCAGTCTGTAAAAGCCACATATGGCAGCATATGCCTGTAAGCCCAGAACTCAGGAGACAGAGACAGAGACAGAAGGATCCTCAGGGCTTGCTATAAACTAGTCCAGCCAATTAGGTGAGCTCCAGTTTCAATGAGAGACCCTATCTCAAAAAATAAGGTATAGTGTGCTTGAGGAACGCATCCTATGTCAGTGCCTCTGTATGCAAGCATATACACACAGCCATACATACATGTACAAGCATGAATGCACACCACAAACACAAGGCTATATGGAAATGAGCAAATGACATGGAATGATATTCAATATTACTAACCTCACTAATCATTAGGCAAATGCAAATTAAAATCACAGTGAGACACTACCTCCACCCATGACTATTTTAAAAAGTAATAGGAGTTAATGGAAACCTTTTACACTATTGTTGGGAAAATAAAATGATACAACCACTGTGAAAAGCAATATGATAGCTTATCAAATACTTAAAAGAGAATTACTATATGGTCCAGCAATTACACTCCTGAGTGTTTATTCAAAAGTACTGATGCGGCAAGCTCCTCGACCAGCAAGGAAGAACAACCACCACTCAAGGATTCTTCTCAAATCACACTTTATTGGAGAGCCTTTTGATTGAAGGGAGAGCAGGAAGCGAGGGGCCCCGAGCACTAGGAGTCAGTTGCTTATATAGGGAGCAGGGACACGGGTCGCCCCATGATTGGCTGACGCCAGCTCGCCATCACCAGGCGCCACGGGATTGTCTAGGGACCAATACATAATCCGCGCATGCGCAAAGCCAGAGGCGCGTCTCTCACCAAAGCATTGCCTAATATGTAGTTGTTTACCACTTAGCTGCAAGGAAGTGGGCGCCATCTTGTAATGCCGATTGTCCCGGCTCCCTGCATACTGAAAGCAGAAACCAAAGAAATGTTCACACACTCATAGCATCATTCTTTACCATAGCCAAAAAGAAACAAAAATCTAGAGTGCTTAACAATAAATGAATGTATAAAAATGTGTTTACACCTACAAAAGTTATTATTCAGATGTAAAGGATATGAGAATTTTGAAACAGGCTAGCATATGGGTGGACTTTGGGGATCCTAAGCAATAAGTCACTAAAGGAGAAAGGCTATAATGATTCCACTTGTACATCTGGTACCTGGAGTCATTAATTCATGCAGATGGTACTGTAATAACTACAGGGTTTGGCAAAGGGAATAATGAGGAGTTATTGTTTAATAGGTTTAGGTATAGTTTTGCAATGTGGAAAGACTTCCAGAGATCAGTGCACCATAATATAGATGTACTGACTACTAAACTGCACATGGAAAAAAGTGGTTAAGATGATAGATTTCATTTTCTGTGTATGTCACTATAATTTTTATAAAGCACAAAAATAAAAACACAGAATTGGATATGAGACTGGAGACAAAATAACATGCTGAGAAAATTCCTAAACTAATCACACACAAGCATCATATATTCATCCAACCAATATTAACTGAGTCTTTACCGTGTGCTCTAGACTCTACATCAAGGGTTTGCAACAGAGAAATCATCAAAACAGAATGAAATCTCTTCAATCATAGGGTTCACACTCTAGTGAGGGAAGACAAAAGAGCAAGTAGATAAGTAAAGTGTGTAGGATGCAATGTAGCAGACAGTGTTGAAGTCCTTTTGAGGGCAGGGGAACAGGTGCAGTTTGAAATAATGTGGATTTCTGATGAAGATGTGGGAATCCAGTGGGCTGAAGTCAAGAACCAAAATACAGGGCCAGAAAGAACATCAGAAAGTACAGGTGGGCTCCTGGCATTGAGGACTCAGGCTTGAGCCTAAGAGATGTGGAAAGCACTTCCCACTGGCTGTGATGCTGACCAGAGTGGTGTGGTGGTGGGAGTCCCAGGGGAAGAATGAGAGAGAGAAAGATGGTACAGGAGGGCCAGACTGGTGGCCTAATTAAGACGGAGTGAGCAAGTGCTCCTAGGTGATCAGTTTCTGGGTGGACGTTGAAAGAAATCCAAAAGCGTCTGCTACCAGATGATATGGGATATCAGAGACAGTCATATGACTCATTAAAGGGTTATGCACCTGTACACTCATCTTGGTGCTACTTATAATAATTAATTATTGGAAATAACTCAAATTGATAGGTTTGGCCTGAATTAGAAAAAAACCACATGATTAGCATTTATGGGCTTTGGCAACAGGGACTGGTTTTGATATGCAGGACACACATTCTGGATGGATGTGAGAGGATGGGGAACAGGGTTCATCTGCACAGGAGTGGGCTGGCCTGCCCGTGAGCGCTTCGTAGCCATCAATGTCTGAGCAGCATTGAAAGGTGGAATATGGATGCCACCATGACAGCAAACAGAGATAAGAGTTCAGAGAGAAAATAGAAAAACAAAACAACCCTGAGAAGGTAGGTGTCCATGGAGGAGAGAACGCAGAGAATGAGGTGTCCTCAAAATCAAGGAAAGAAAGGGTATCTGAGAAGCTGGTATTGGACTATGTCAAATGCAGCTGACTATCTAATAACATGAGTTCATCAGTATCTATCCTCCACTTAGCTTCAATTGGATTCCCATGGCTTCAGTGGCTTCTAGCCAATAGTAGTCCAAAAACATTAAATGGAAAATTCCAGAAATAATTCATAAGTTTTAATATGAACAGTGTGACAAAACCATACCCTGCTCTACTTTATACTACTCAATATGTGAGCCAACCTTTTGTCCACAGTCTCCATACTGTATATCCTGTGCAGCCATTAGCTACATAGCAGCCTTGGTTATGATCCACTATTTAAGTCTCTCAGGGCTTATTATCAACTCACCCTTGTTTACTTAATAATGGCTCCAAGCACATAGGTTATGCTGTGTAATTATTCTCTTGTATTATTGGTTGTTGATAATCTCTTACTGTATCTAACTGATAAACTATGCTTTCTCATAAGAATAGCTGTATGGCAGTATGAGTGAAGAACTAAGTCTAATGACATCTATGCATGCAATTGCCTTAATGAGGAGCAGTTCAAGCATGAGGACCTGAGTTTTGGATTCCCAGCACCCACGTAGATGTCCAGTGGTCATAGTGACCTACCTGTAATCCTAGTCCTTGGGAGGTGGAGCCAGATGACTAGCAAGGCAAGCAACCTAGCTAAGCTAGTCAAATGGACGAGCTCTAGGTCACAAGAGAGCCCCTGCCTCCGTAAATAAAGTGGAGAGTGACTGAGAAAGACACCTGTGATCAACTTCTAGCCCCACACACATCCACAGGCACCCATGCATGTATGTTCACACACATATAAAGCAACATGCGCACACACATATACTTGCAGAAAAATAGTTCCATAATGAGATCCATCATTTTCATGCTAACTTAAGAATTTAATTTAAATCTATAGCTATTAAAGAAACAGTCTTTGGGGTTTGATACTATGGGATTTGACACTATAAGTTTCAGGCTTTCTCTAGGGGCTTGAAAGCAGTATCTTCTCAAGGAAAGGAGTGTCTGATACTGAGAATCAACCACTGGAATTAGTAATGAGGAGAATATCAGTGACCAGAGCAGAGGCAGGAGTGAACTAAGCTAACAGTCAATATTGATGCAAGTGCAAGTTGGCCTGATCACACTAGAAGGCAGTGTGGCAATATAGAACCAGACTCATAAATATTCATATAGTTGACCTTGCGAATTCTGTTCTAGGAATTGGTCCAAGGAAATCATCGGGGATGCAGTAAAAAGTTTATTCACCTCTATGTCTATCTTATGTTATTTATAATAATAGAAAGTTGGAAATTACCCAAATATTTTATAGGAGAATGATTAAATAAAACAAACTAAAACCATTCAATGGCATATTATGCAGCTATTAAACATAAATCCAATCAGTTATATGGCACATGAAAAATAATCTTATGTTTCAAGAGTGAATGAAAATCAGGATGGATATACATGAAGCATAATCTCCATTTTCTACAACTGATTACATTTCATGTTTGTATGTAAGCTTAAACTACTAAATGATACCACACACAGGTTAACAGTGGCTATGATTGTGTAGCAAGATCTTGAATGCTTTTCATTTTCTTCTCGGCATTTTTTTCTTTTCCCCACATATTATGTAATGAGGATGTGTTACCTTTATAATATAAAATATTCACAAGACACACACACACTTTCCTAATGCTATCTCCCTCAACTCTCAAGATCCTTGACAAGACTGAGCTAAACTTTGCTTCCTAGATACAATGTGGGAAGCCAGATGAGGACCTGTAACCATCATGAGAACTACTTGGAGTGCAGGGTAGCTGTGGTGTGAGGGTGTTCTAGAAAAGGGTCCCCCATGACTACAACAACTAGAGCATCTTGCCACTCAGGGGGTGATTTTCCGGGTCTCCCTACAAGACTGGGAATCTTCTGCCCCAAATTCCCAATCTGTCACATGCCAGAGAGCTCTTCCCAAACTCAGCTACGACAATGACATTCTTTCCCAAGATCGTACTCCTCTGCCTTCTCCAATTCCTCTTTATGAAAGACTGAAACAAAGGACTGGATAAATTCTTGGTCATATTATTTCTCAGAAAGATGTTGATTTCCAATATTAAAAACACAAGTCTAACCCTGAGAGAGGATAAAGAAGTTCCAAACTTTGACGAAAAAGAAGGAGGAGGAGGAAGAGGAAGAAGAAGAAGAGGAGGAGGAGGGGAGGAAGAGAAGAAGAAAAGCTGAGTGCAGGGCTGATGTAAAAAAATCTTCCTTATCTTTGACATTTTGCTGTGGTTTGATTTGGGGCTTCTGTTTGCTTATCTCCTGAAAGGAAGCTGCACTGCACACCCAGGCGTGTGCTCTGAGCTTCAGACAGAGAGGCTGAGACATGGGTTAGACAGGTTGGAAGGCATGTGAAATTAAAAAAAAAAAAAACTTTTTGTGAGCAGAGGAATGTGGCCAGGTATGTTGGTTTTGAGAAATATCTCACCAGCTGAGTCAAGATCATCTACGCTGTTTGTTGTTCAAGCATCCTAATCACAACTGTGTAGATCTGGAACCACAGTGGGAGTCCAGTGTCACAAGTGCTGCTTCAAAACTTAGAATCAAAAAGGCAATGAATGACAATATAAAAAAGATAAAGAACAAAAAAAGAGATGCTTGCCAGGGAAACTATTATCTACCACAAAACAGACCTAATTTATAAACATCTTGTTGAAGCTGTGTAGGAGGGAGATCTTGAAAAGATTTGGGTACACAAGGGAGAGTAAACGGAAATTAATTGCACAGTGCCCATTATGACTAATTTAAGAATTGCAGATTACCACTGATACAGTATTTATTTAGTGCAGTATCTTCAGTCACTCATCTAATGAATAGCATAAAAAAATTTAAAATAGTAGGTATGAGATTTCATGAGGTTACCTGCTAATCCTATTTTTCTCCGTGGCTATTTAATTCTTTATACTAGAAATCTCAATGTAGGCTTTTTTTGTTTTTCAGCGACCTAACCAGATATTGGAATGGGTTACTGTATTTAAGAGAGGTGAGATAAGTTTTTCGTTATCACAGGGAGAACAATCAAGGGGCCATGTATACTTGAAATATACTCTGTCCTGGTCCAATCAGAAGAGGCCATGCAACTGAGAGCTTTGTTAGAGTTGATCATGAGATTTATGCATTTTGGGAGCAATGTCTTGCCCAGCAGATGCAATGGTCACAAGAGCTTGCAACAACGCTCAGCTATGCATCCCCAGTGTCTGGCTCCAAGTCTGGGGAACAGGAACAGGTCTCTATGCAGCTGGATGCAATGAAGCTGGTGTCCTGGAAACTTGCTTCTGCATCAAGCTCTTATTCCAGTGTTCTGCATAAAAGTCCAGGCTATGATAACTAGTGGTTCCTTTGTGTCCCGAGGAAAGGATATCCTGGAAGTTGGTGCTCTTCTGAGGGAAGAGATATTTCACTCCCAGAATATGCAGAGGAAAAGAAGACAAGTTATGCCAGGAGCTGGACAGTG
>PVHP010019188.1:0-32264 GCA_004024765.1 Zapus hudsonius
ATTGGGGAATTCGGAATAACAACGCATGGTTTGCCCACTAAATAATGTAACTCATTATGGACAATAAATATATATTTAAAAAAAAAAGTAAGACAACCCAAGACACAAGCAAGGATATAACTACTGACATATTTATAAATAGAGCTTGCTTTTATATTTAAGAACATACTGTGCCCTATTGTTCTTGATAATTTAATGGTTTAGCCTTTAGCAGTTGGTAGTTTTAAGTGGCCTTGCCATTTAAAAAGCTCTTGAGGCTGTAAAGACTCAAAAAGCTAAAGGTTTTGTTTCAGAAAAGAATATCATGAGGCTTTTCACCTGGGTTTGCTAAGCCTTTCTCTGCCCTGAGAATGGTCAGCAAACATCAAAAGATATGTAGGTCTTGCAAAACTCAGTTTCAGCTTTAAAGTTGCTAAAGCGGATGAGAGTGCTGCATCTTCACTTGTTTGATTCTAGCTGAAGAAGCTATAGAGGTTGGAATGCTGCATACATGGGGCGGTTCCGAGAGTGGACTGCAGTCATTCTTTGGCTCCGGGGCATTCCTATCAACACTGACCATTATACAAGTTCATTTGGTAAAGAGTCTATTGAACCCTAGTAAGGCAGAGAACAAAGTCTTGTTATTGGAAAGAAAGTGTATATTATTACCATCCATGTCAAGAGTTACATGGGGTGCCCAGTAACCACTGAGAGTAACATGAGTGGGACTTTTCATCAGAGAGCCGTGGGCAGCATCATTCTTCAGGGTCAGCCATCGCTGAGGCTAATCTCCCATCTGCCCACTCTCCATCCATCTCTCAGAATAGTTGTCCTCATGACAGAGGGAAAGTTCTGTTTCCTAGAACCCCGATGAGAGTCTGTTCTTTTCCATCACAGTCCTGGTGTCATGGTTTGGTCCAGGTGTCCCCCACAAACAAATGAATGTCTTCTGATTGATTGATCCTCAGATGATGGCAGTCTGGGAATTAGAACCTCACTGAATTTGTGTTGTTAAGGGCAGGCTTATGGGGATTATAAACCAGCTTTCCCTTGCCAGTGTTTGGCACACCTTCCTGCCATTGTTTGTGCTGTGGCGGAGGTGATGTCCACCCCTCTGCTCATGCCATCGTTTTCTCTGCCAGGATGGAGTCTCCCTCAAGTCCATAAGCCTAATAAACCCATTCCTCCACAAGCCACTTTTGCATGGGTTTTTTCTGTGCAGCAACTAGAAAGCTGACTGCAACACCTGGTTTCCAAGAGCTGTGAGAAGCATTGTCCTTTTAGCATCTGCTTCATGAACCCTGGGGTTTTCTGAGGTAGGAGGCTGTTCTGTGTCTGGGAACTATGTCTTTCTCAGGGTTAAGGCTATTCTTGGGTCTATAATACTTGATTCTTTAGGATTGTCTCTATTTTATCTCTATTGTTGAGAAGCAAAAAAGCCAAAATTAAAAGTTAACTTGGAGTGTGAGGGGTCCCATTGACTCCCTTTATAGCTTTCTCTGAATGTCTGGAGCAAGTGGACTAATGAATTAAGCATGAAGCAATATTTTACCTGAGGAACATTTAAATAACTTTTTATTATAGTAAACTTCATCATGTGCATGTCATTTTTAGGATTTTCTTCTCTCCTAAATCTTTTTGCAGCTTATTCAGACCTGTAATTTGCTTAAGCTTTCTGTTTTGCCCTCACTTCATTTCATTTCCATTTTGGAACATTTTTTTTAATTTGCAACTGAATGAAATCCTTTCTCATCTGCAAGCAATGCCATGTTTTTTCCCTTTAACCTTCACCAAGAAAAATATTTTATATGAATAACTTTTTATGTCCTTTTTAAAATTTAAAATGTATAGCCTAACCCAAACTATGAAGTGTGGTCATCAGAATTCTTTATTTGTTTGCCCCAAATCAATCACAATGATTACATTAATTTTTGCTATCTGTCACCATTTCTGTGTCTTTAATTAGCATAATGGGTCTTGGTACCCAAGTTTAAGCTGTTAGAGCTGACAGAGGAAACAACTTTTCATTCTAAAATTCCAGTTACATTATGAATTGGGGATATCAGGTAAACAATATAGAAGCAGGAGCACATGCAGAAAATACATACTCATATACATATAATCATATATAAAATTAGACTTAAATTCCAAGGACTTTGAAGATTTTATTTAGATCTTTATTTTTTACTCTTTAAGTTAGAATTATGATCTCATTAATTGTTCCAGAGCATTAAAAATCCTTCCGCCAATATTTCCCAGTTCCATCTTGACATGCTCAATCGCTCCACATTCATATCAACTATTAATATCATCTATTCTATTATAGTATTCCTAAATGGCTATGAAGGCATGTCCCTTAATTAGGATGTTGTACATTTCATTTTTCATCTACTTATTGGCTGATATTCAAATCTGATGCCAATTTTTCACTAGTTCTTTTTTTATTCTACTGTGAACCTAATTGTCCTCATTTTGTTTTCTGTTCTTCAAATATACATATAATTATTGCTGTGTCATAGAATTCAGTGTATTATCTCTTCATTTCACGTATATCATTCTTTTTAAATTTTTATTTATTTGCAAGGAGAAAGAAAGAGAGAAATGAATGAGAATGGATACCTAACTGCTGGAAACTAACTCCAGATGCATGCACCACTTTGTGCATCTGGCTTTATGTGGGTACTGGGGAATTGAACCTGGGTCATTAGGCTTTGCAGGCAAGAGCCTTAACTTCTGATTCATTTCTCCAGCCACTCATTTATATTATTCTTTGGAGTTTTTTCAATTTTTTAAGAAATGCACTTAATGTGGTTTTTTTTTTGTTTTGCTTTGCTTCTGTGCTGTATCTAAGAAACAACTGTTTAAACAAAGGTTAAAAGAAGAACATGATAAAAAAATTTACAGTTAAATATCTTCATTATAGAGATTTGGTTCATTTTAAATTTTGTGTATGGTTTGCAAAATAAGACATGCCTGTTTTCATTCTGACTTCTAAGATAGCAAACAGCTTCTTATTCACTGGAGTTTAATGATTTAATCACATTATAAATGATTATGCTTTAAGTCCTTCATTGTAATAAATTGCATCTTGTACCCTCCTGTGAGCTCACATCTTTGATGCAATTTTGACACCTCAGTGAATTCTACAGTATCTTCAAACATATTGTATGCTGACCAATCTTCCACCAAGCACTTTACTGAAACCCACCACCTTTTCATTACTACAGAATAAATATAACTGCTTAACTCTAATCTACCTATTTAGAAATTACTCTTCAAAGAGAAGCAAAACTGATAACTTGAAAACATAATCAATCATGTCATGCCTCTGCTGAAACCACTGCACTAACATCCCAAATAGTGTGTTTGGCTCCAATGAGAAACAAGGAAATGTTTAGACATAGTTTTTTAAAAAATTATTTAAGATATAGAGAGAAAGAAAGAGGCAAATAGATAGAGAGAATGGATGTGCCAGGGCCTCCAGCCACTGTAAACAAACTTCAGACACATGTGCCACCTTGTGCATCTAGCTATACGTGGGTATTGGGGAATCAAACTCGGGTCCTTCTGCTTTGACCATTGCATGAGAGAGGTGGGTTATAGTGCTATAAGCATCTAGTGGTCGATTATACTTAAGGCTGAATATGTTACAACTTCTAGGATAGGATGACAGGAAGGCCTCACAATAGAGAAAACTCTGGCTTCACTTACCAATAATGCCAAGGTATAGGAACTCCATATTTCACCAAACAATGCAGTACAGACTCCTTAAGGTGGACTAGAAGATCCTAAATAAATGTTACTCCCTTTCAAACCTCATTTTCCATTTTCATCTTTTGTACTATGTACTATGCTCCAGTTTAAGATCCATTCCCTTAACATACAATGACATTTCCTAAAATAAATCCTTTAATATTGTTCTTCCCTGTAACTGGAATTTTCTCCCTTAGATAGGCTGCTTCGCATTATTCAGATATCCTTCAAGCATTGCCTCCTTAATAAATGGAGCCCTCCAGATAGCGTGGGATATAAAAATTGATATAAAAAGGAAGTGCTTTGACTACCTGAATGACCTGGTCACCAGGAAGGGTACTCTTACTTAAAGAAGATTAAAGGATTATAGAATGTATTTACAAATAGTAGGTTAACAATTGGTAAGATTTTTAGCATACACACTCTTTTAAAAACATTTATTTATTTGCAAGCAGAGAAAAAGGTGAAAGCGAGATAGTGGGTGTGCCAGGGCCTCTTGCCTCTGTAAACAAACTCCAAATGCATGTACCGCTTTGTGCATCTGCCTTTCAGTGGGTACTGGGTAAGCCAACCCAAGCCTCAGGCCTTATAAGCAAGCAAGCACCTTTAACCACTGAGATTTTCCAGCCCACACACATAAATCATTTTATTTTTATTGTTTTTCTTCCTCAAACCTTCACTCAAATCTCTTCTCAGTGCTGCCTTCCATGACAACCTTATTTTTAAATTAATTTTTATGTTATCCTACAAAGTGATGAGCTTCCTTATGGTTTTGCCCATCTTCTTTGCCTCTTTTCTTGCTCCATCCCTCCCAGATTTTTCAGGTCTCTTTGCACATCCCAAATAACCCTGTCTGCATGCGATTGTTGAAGGTTGAGCAGTGTGGGTTGGAATGCCATATATACATGTTCAAAGATGGCTGGAAATTGATGGGTGGACATGGCAGAATGTCAGTTACAGGACCGAGGGTTACAAAAAAAAATAATAAAACAAGGTTTGACGATTAAGAGGGGGCAGAAAGAATATAAGAGCCATGGTGGGGGAGAATATCCAGAGACTTCACCTCCACAGCACAATGCACAAAGGGGGGGAGGAAAAAAAACTGGCTACGTCTGGTGAAGTTCATAACCCCCTAACCTATGGACAGATCCAGTATGTGCACCAAGGAAGAATCCCAGTGGGTAGGGGACAGAGAGGAGGGAAATGGGGACAGCTTCACAAGTGTTGTTCATACAATGTATATATACTTACTCATAATAAAGATATTAATTAAAGAAACAAATGCAATGAATAAGATGTTTTGTACAAGGTGAGAAGAGCTAAGAGGCATACTGAAAGTTCAGAGCACAGTTTCCTAAGGGCAGTTATATACCCCCACAAAGGGGAGAGCCAAAAGACAGAGATATATGTCAGAGACTTTTATCCTATAGGCCACTGTTCCTATGGAGAATTAGAAGTAAATTGCAGCTATTCCTTGAGGACAAAAGTAAAATCAACTGACAATCCACGCAAAAGTTTTTTCAAGACAGAGAAGCATAGACAGGACTCCCTCTGATGATGGCAGGAGATAGAGAAGAGAAGGCTTCAGGATGTGAGCTGAAGCTAATCCAGAGGAGTTCATTAGTCCTGGAGACTCAGGAGCAAATGCACATCAATTAATAGTGACTGCCTGGAAGGTTCACTCAAGAATGGCTGTAATGCCAGGTTCAACAAGAAAGAGTGGGTAATCTGGGTTCTGTCACTTATAAAAAGGAGTATTTTAGCTGTTGAATAATGGCAAGAGTATAGCTGCTTCTTGATTTAGCCTGAGATTATGTCCAATGACCCTAATGAATGCCCCAGGTCCCTCTCAACGGCTTAGCATAGCACATATTGCATGTGAGACTGTACCATAACACACCAAAATTCAGTTTGTCACCTTTTCTACTGTGTGTGGCTTTTATACTATTATAAACATGATATATCCATGAGTTCAATTGTCATAAAACAAGGGTCATCTATATATTCCTTTGTGAAAATCCTGGGCTGTAAAGAAATAGCTGAGAATCAGAGTTAAGTAAAAGAAAGTATGGGACAAGGGAGACAGCTTTTCCCCACAGAGCCTGCACAGAACATGACTCCATGTGAAAAAGCGGATGGCCCTCCAGTAACATGGAGGTGAAGGACAGAAGACTTTGCTGCAAGTAAGCGACAGAAATAACACTGTCTAAATTAAACAGGTTCATTGGAGAATTTGTACCTTTTATAGGAATTGGTGAAGAGTCAAGTGCCTCCCCTGACTTACCGTGAGACAACATCTCCCTTGTGCATCCTCCTCCCGATTTAATGACAAGAAAACATCCCCTCCCCAGATAACTTGAAACTCCAATAGAAGCATGGATTAGGCCCATAAATTTTCATAAAACCCCATTACATGTCTTCAGCTCTTTTTATGGTGCTTTGTGTTGATTTCCCTTACAAGTACACAACCAAAGGAAAGGCATGGGATTTGATTATCAGTTAAAATGTCAGTGGAGCTGAAAAAAAGAAGTGGGTGGAAAAGCTTGAGAGCCACATAATTTTAAGGCTGAACAGACAAAGCCAGTTGAGTAAATAAATGTTACTTTCAAGGATGCATTAATTGTACTATCTAGGCAAGGGAAAGGCTTTTATAGATGGTTCTTCCACTGTGGAGATTGTGATTGTTCATAATTCTGACATGTCTTCTTAACACATATAACCTACTGTTAGAAAAACTGGACTGGATATATTCACAGTAAACATCTCACATCGATAAAAAGGTCATAAAGGGCTTCTGCATTTTTATTGAAAGATAAGTGATGAGCTTCATATCTAATGAAAAATTAATATTCTGTTAGCACCAAGGGACCCATGATAGCAATGGTTTTGGTAAAATTTGCTCTTGGTAGGAGTAACAGTTTCTTGACATGCTGCTATCCTATGATGAGGTTGATCCTGACAGTAAGTACATGCTTCCCTCCAGCAGGACTGGTTGTTTACAAGCCTCTCCTTAAGCTGGATTGGATTCTCATTCTTTTCTATCATATGGATATTTGCCTCTGAGCCCTTGGGACCCTTGTCAGCAAGCATTTTTCCACAGCCTTGAATTTTGAACATTCTCAAAAAAGATTCCTGCTCATTCAACCATACAAGAAATACATGCGGCCATTTAGATGTTGTATTTTACATTCCCGCAAAGAGAAAGGAGGAGGTCTGTCATTATGAGCACCCTGCTCTCTTTGACATATGCTATGCAAATAACTAGTATTAGCAAACTATATGGATGCAATTTTCCAAGAAATAAAGTAATAAACTATGCAGAGAGATGAAACACAATGGAGAACAGTATCATCATAGACTAGAACGAAACATTATTTATGTAAATACATTTTAGATGGCAATTCTTGTCATTTTATTATGCATGTAGTATTCATTGCATATAAAAGGATGCTTAAAACTATGTACTCGGGCTGGAGAGATGGCTCAGTGTTTAAGGCACTTGCCTCTGGTGCCTAAGGCCCCGGGCTTCAATTCCCCAGGACCCACATAAGCTAGACCCACAAGGTGGTGGCTCTGGTGCTTGCTCTCTCTCTCTCTCTCTCTCTCTCTCTCTCTCTCTCGCTCGCTCGCTCGCTCTGCTTGAAAATGAATAAAATAAAAAATATTTTTAAAAAACTATGTACTCGACAGAATATTATACATACCCATTTTCTTGAGGAATTCACATGTAAAACAAGTTAAAGGCGGTTATTCTGAAAATTCAAGTGTATAAATATCAGACTAAGAACAGACATTACAATTCAGTTAACATTTTTAAAAAATTAGGGAACAGTGAACTCAGTCTTCAGTGACATGGGTAATCTGCACCTCCCAAGTTGCAGATGTATAAATTCATTTCTTCGCTACATAGCTAACTATGATAAGTAATGAATAAGATAAAAATGGAATTCCTGAATTTGGGTTTAACTTGTAGTTCGATTTGTGATTGTTGTCAGCCATCTACAATGACTTTAAACTAATTTAACCCATTCATATCAATGTGGCGACTGCTAATCCCCATGTGTAACAGCATGCATACACACATCAGTCATATGACCACTAAATCTTATCCTACCTTGGCTCCTGTTACCATCAGGCAGATACCCAGGCTGAAGAATCATTACCCAGCTGGGACAACATAGTTCTCATGCTTTAAAAAAAAGGTCACTAAAGAAATTTATGGAAATTATAATATATCTGAATGGGTAATAAAATGAAATCTTGGGGGGGGGGACGCTCATATGGAGGAAAGTTCACCTGTGAAACATCAATGAAGCTATTTTAACATATTAATCTCATCTTTACTTGGCACCCTGATTTGATAAAGAAAGCAGGGCATTTGAATTGAGACATTAAAAGGAACACCGGTTAAATGGTTAGTTGCTCTGAACCAACTCTGGCCAATATCCCAGCTTATTAAGTTGTCTGGTTATTTACTGCCTCTGTTTTTTAATTACGTCCATCATATCTTGAATGTATGTCCTTTCCTCAAAACCCAGTTTTCTTTTCTATGTATGTCCTCAGGGCAGGATTTGATAGACTTCATTGCTTGCCCATGTTTATCTGCTAGAACTTCTCAGTAAGACCCAGAAAAACGGATAGAATTTATTTATGTGTCATACCTGTGACATTTTTCTTCCAGTCTGTTTAAGGACTAAGTTTCCTGGAGTGAATGTTTCCTAAGAAACACATAAGGAGCAGAGGTATGAATATCTCTACTCTAATGTTATCTGACCATATCTTTACACAGTTCTGAAGCTGGCTAGTTTTGATGATCTCCATATATCTACACCCTAGCAAACTTACAGTCACATAACACATTACTTAGAAACAAAAAGACAAGAATGAGTGTGGATTAATACATTTGAGATTGTTTCCCAGCCTTCAATGCTGACAGATACAAGGAAAAATGTTAAATATTAAAAACGAAAATGAAGCGAAATGATGTGATGTACATAACTGAAATGTTTGCTCCTGACTTTTCCTTTGGATGAGATTTCATTAGAATCATTTAAAGTGAGGATAGTGACTGTGGTCACTAGGACATGGTCTGCTCTTGCATGGGTGTGAGAGGACATCTCCCACAATGCCTCAAGGACCAGAAAGATGTCATTACAAGGTAGGCATCACCTCAGAACCAGAAACTTAATTCCTAGAGGAGAGTGGTGAGGTTTAGATCTCACAAAGAAGAAGTAGGGTGCGCTGTAGGATACTGAATTATTATAAGTATCAGTAGAATTTTCCCACCAACATTATCTACACTTCACAACAGAAAAATAAATGCATGTTGTTGTCCTCCATTCAACTGTATACCAATGTGTGTGTGTGTGTGTGTGTGTGTGTGAGTGTGTGTGTGCTGTTCAACCATGATCATTTAGGTTAAAAAGCTGCATTCATCCTCATCGTGATCCATAAAAAAAAAAAAATCTCCACTGCTAGAAGGTATCCAAACATTTACACTGGGATTTTCCTATGAGCACTTATGGCTTCTGGGAGCAACATTATCAACCCACAAAGGGGACTTCTGTTCAAGCTTTTTAAATTATACATTTTGAATATCTAAAAAGTAGAAGGTTTCCATATGTTTAACCCAGTAGATTGATTTGGGTCAGTATTAAATCTTAGTCACCACTCATCTAGACATACATATATATGCACATGAATATTTATGGACATATGTATATACATTCATATTCATACATATACATTTATACTCACATACTATGACTTTAGATTATCAGCACACCAGCAATGCAAATATAAAAATGTCATTGATATCCTGTTATTCATCTTCCTTTGGAGAACTGCAGGTAAAGTATGAGAATAAAGTCAAGAACAGTGGAAGGAGCTGTTCTACTAGAACTACATTCAAATTTCAGAAATTCCCTGTGTTTTGGGTGAAGAAAAGGGTGAGCACAGGGAGAAACTTACTGAAGAGAAAGACATGGGAACGTTTTTGGTAGAGTTACCTCTACATCAGCCATTTCCATTGTTTCCACTCTTTGGAGTGAGTGCCATTCTCTAGGATCTTTTACCCACAAAAGTTGACTCCTGGGTCCATGAAGTGCCTGGCCTCGTGCCCTCATGCACACTGTCAGTATCTCTACAGTTTCTCCTTGCCCCCAAGATCAGTTCAAATTTCAGTTCCCTCAAGAAAGAGCCTCTCCAGGGCACTTCAATCTGCCTGTCATTTTCCATTCATTACAATTTAATACCACGTTCTCTTTCTATCAGAAGTATCTCATTTACGAGTTTTTCCAACACCCTCTGACATGAGTCTCCTGCCTTATTTTATTTCAGTATCCCACGCTAACTTGAAGATCAAATATGAATTCATGAATATGGAAATACCACAGTGCAGGTGAACTTTAGTTTGCAAAAAGACCATTTTCAGCAAGATCACCCTTAGAATGTCTGCCCTGAGGCTTTGAAACACATAACCTGTTATATACAGAGCTGCTTACCACTGAGCGGGGACAGTTTGTTTCACTGGAGGCCTCAGAGCTAAAGCAAATTACGATATTTAGAATTCACAAATAACCCACACTTATAAAGTCAATGAACAGAAGTGAATTGGCAGTTGTTCTTTCTTTATTTTTTAAATCACTATCAGTTCTAGCCATATGGCCACAGCAGATCATTTGCAGTTGTGCATTTGGGGCTGAAGGCATTTGCTGTTTTCATTGCAATTGCTTAGGAACGATCATAACAGTGTTAAACTTCAAGGATAATGATGTCTCAGTCCTCAATCTATTCCATTGTCTAAACATCATATATTGTGTTTACACAACCCTAACTGACCTCAGTTGTCAGTCAATATGATCACTTGATGTCACAAAGGCTTAGTAAACACAAGATACAAGTGGGTCTGCTAAGAAACACAGAACTGATTTTTTTGTTAATAAAAAATTGTATACTTTTAAAATAATAATACTGCATATTAAATACATTAAACTAGGAAGAAAGCACTCATCTGTTATCAATTTGAAGTGTGTGCTCTGCTTTCATACCACCACCTGTGTGGGATGCTTGCTTGCTTACACCTGGATCACCACAAGCAGAGAGTGACACACAACAGTGGGACATTGTGATAGCTGGAACTCAGGGTTTTTTTTGTTTTTGTTTTTTACTTCTATTGTCATGTCACGGGGTAAGCACTGTATCTGTGTTCTGTCCTTGACTAAAAGCAATGTGGTGGTGAGAGCACAGTGCTTACATTCTGCTCTGATTTATGTTCATTATGAGATCTAATCCTCTCTCCGGCATTATCTCCAACTTCCAAACATAAAGAAAATAAGGCGCTGCAAAGTGGAATGACTTTCTCAACAGCATAGCCAACCGTAAAGTTGGTCTTTGGACTCAGATACCCAGGACCTAGGAATCAGGCATCAATCACTCCACTCCACTCATTGCTTATAGCCTCCCAGTGGTGGAAACATGTCTGCTCTTGGAGCCATTTCAAAAGCCAACAGGGGCAATTTGGAGAAGCATACATCTTGCCTCTCCATTGTGAAGAACAAAGTTGGTTGTGGGCTTTGTGAAGTTTAGACTAAGGATTGTCATCAACACAGACAGACACATACATTTAACTTTCCCCCAAAATTAGATAGAGGGCAATGCAAGCTGATGTATAATGAAAAGAAACCATTGTTCACTGAAAATTAGCTGAAGTTTGATATTTTTCAGTAATGCAGATGGAATGGTCACACTGGGCAGGCAAAGCAGTCAGTGTGGTTTTGTGGCAATTGGAAAAGTGATAAATAAAAGTCTACTGGAATCAATAGAAGTAAGCACAAAGACATGCTTGTGGGCCTGGGGATTTCTAAAGATTGAGACATAATTGAAGTCTAGTTATTATGCTTCTCAAATGACCAGACCAAGTCCCTAAGAGAAGTGCCCATTTGTTAGAAATAAAACTAAAGTCATCGATAAAACTCTGAGTTGATTATTAACAGGCAATTGAAGAATGTCATTGGACCTACAAATCAATAGACAATGCAATACCATTCTGTTTCATAAAAGACAAGAACCATCACCCACCCCTTCCTCGGATTGTTTGGGTGCTTTGTTTTTGCTGTTGTTTGGCCATTCATACAAGGGCAGATGTTTTTCTCCCTGTTTTCTCTTGTTGAAGTTTCATATCTTTGTACATTTATTTGTGTATTTTCCAGGTTATATAATACTTGGCTCTTCTCACTGTCTTCAGACTGAATCTCGGAGGAGATTTGTCTCTTGGATATCTCCATCTGTTTTACTCTGAACTGCTCACCAATATGTTAGCCCCAGTACCCCTCTCCATGCCAGAACCATTGATTTCACGCGTTTTACTTGTACCCTTCTGAAGATGGCTCATATCTTTAAAAATCATATTCCTATGTTTCTTTGATATTACTATCATACTAATAATTATCTACCTTTCTCTTTTCATGCTTTTCATTTATAGACTCATCTGTATTCATTCATAGAAACATTATATCCCCATTTCACTTATAGTATATTGTTCAAATTAAAATATAATATGAGTACATATTTATTTACAAGGAAAATAATGAAGGTATTTTCCATGAACTCTGTCCTATATAATGATTTAGTGCTTCTTATCATTTTGATTGGCTTTGTTATATATTACTTTCTTTGATACTTGTGTTACACAACCCCTTTTAAAAATGTTATCTCATTCATCGTTACTCATAAACAATACTCTTTCAAAACTTTTAGTAGCTGTGTAAAATCGTATTATATTTGTCTTCTGTGAATTCTATTGTAACACTATATTGACATATATACAAGTAACATATTTCTATTCCCTGATGGATGAGCTTCCATGGTGTGAATAAATACCACTAGTCATGTATGAATCTTTCTGTGGATGTGTGTATGGGTGGGTTTCTGTTTTTTTTCTCCCATTGTGAACAAGTCAGCTATGAAAATCCTGTCCATATCTCTTGGAAAATATCTGTATGTGTTCATACAAGGTTTGTGTCAAGAAATGAAATAGATTTGTTTACAGAATAGTGACCAATTTCAGTTTAGGAAAATGTCCAATGCCAGCTTGTTTTCTCAAAAATGGTTACATGAATTTATATTCCAACACCCACACCTATGTATGACCTCACCTTTACAAAGACCAACTCCTTCTCTCTTTGGGGGAGACTACAAGTTAATTTGCTTCCTGACTTCCCCACATCCCAAAACAGGTCTTGTATTCTCAAGATATCACTGTCCTTCATGCTTTCCATCTTTCAGATATTATTGACATATATGTTCTTTTCCAAATCTCTTATTTGTGTGGTTATATAGCAATTAATTTTTTGTTCCTGCCACTTTAAGCCAGCTGATGAGGAGGAAGTGGGAAAAGTCATAGGAACTGAGCATGGGGCTCCCTCTTCATGGTCCCCATTCTAGAATTTTCGATTTGTAACTTTCAAGACGGGACTCATCATGCATCTGTCTCCTCCAAATAGAATTCCAAATAGAATAGTTGCTATTCTATTTGAACTTCTCAACTCTGAGATCAAGCATGTGTCTGACTCCTATGGTCCCAATTCTACAACTTTTTGGAGGCTTTACATAATTTATAACGTTCCAAAAATCTTTTAAATTATTTATGATAGTGATTTCTCAAACTTATAAATTTTTGGACATTTCTAATGAATGAACATAAAAGTATTATGAATGTTATACAGTAATTATGTATATTTATGTAATAATTTCAAGAGCAGAGATTGAGCTCTTAATTGAGAATCACAGTATTAACTTGAAGCCACAAAAAAAACCTGATTTTGTGGGCTGAAGAGATGGCTCAGCAGTTAAGGTACTTGCCTCCAGTGCTAAAGGTTCAAATCCCCAGGACCCACATAAGTCAGACCCACAAGGTGGTGGCCCTGGTGCACTCTCTCTCTCTCTCTCTCTCTCTCTCTCTCTCTCTCTCTCTCTCTCTCTCTCTCTCTCTCTCTCTCTCTCCCTCTCTCTCTCTCTGCTTGAAATATGAATGAATAAAATATTTTTTAAAAAAAATCTGAGTTTTGTTTCTGTATCTTGTTTTACCTAAAATGATAGAATCTTTTATTACCAAAGAGAAAAATATCATATTAAATAGGATATTTCAGTTATATTAGACCCAAGATTGTGATCCTCTTTTGACTATATAATTTAGTGATCTTCAGTTACAGAAACGAGAAATCAGGACCATGTCTGGCATTTGCCAACATTTGTTATCATTTGGAAAATAGCCATTTTAATTAACACAAAAGGACACGTTAGGGTTTTAATTACCTTTCACTAAAGATAAGTGATATGCATCAGGTTTTCATATATCTTCTGGTCATTTCTATGTCTTCTATTGAGAAGTGTCAATTCTGATTCTTTGTATATTTTCACTCAGGAAATTTTGTCATCTTGTTTAAGTTGTTTGAATTCCTTATCTGTTTTGGGAAGTCACTCCTTATGAAATATATGGTTTGCAAATGACTTTCTCTGATCCAGGGGTTGTGTCTTTACTCTCTCAGTTATTTCTTTAGCTGAGAATGAGAGTTTATTTTTATATAATTGCCATCATGGTCTCTACTTTTTATCATGTGCCCTATGGGAGTATAGTAAAATGAATTGTCACTCAAATCAATATCACAGATGGTTTTCCCTGTTTTATAACATCAGCACATTTATTTGTATTTTGCACTCCTCAATTTAGCAGATTTACAATTTGGATCTAATTTAAATCTCTAATCCTTTTAGAGTTGATTTTATTTGTGGTGTGAGATCGGCTTCCAAATTCTAACATATATAAATCTAGATTTACACAATGAATTTAATTATAAAGAAAAAAAAACTTCCTCATTTGACCATCTTGTTTTCAAAACCCACTTGACCAAAAAACAATTTTTTTCAATGTCAGTAATTACTTTTGTTTCATCAAAAACAAACTGACCCTAAATGTGCAGATTGAGTTTTCCTCTCTTTCCTGTTTTGCATGTGAGGACCATACCATTTCACTTACTCTGGCTGTCAAATAATCTGAAATCATGACTTCTCTCCAGTTCTCTTCTTCTTGTTCAAGAGTCTTCTGAAGATTCTAGACATTCTGGGCTTTTATGAATGCATTTCCAGATTTTTCCTATTTCTGTGAAAAATTACAGCTGTTTTGAAAACTGATATGGAGATTCTTCGAAATATTTTAATATAAAATTACTATACAGTTCACTAATCTCATTTTTAGGTATGTTCAAATGATTTAAAATTGGGCTGGAGAGATAGCTCAGCGGCTAAGGCACTTGCCTCCAGTGCCTAAGACCCCAGGTTCAATATCCCAGGACCCATATATGCCAGACCCAAAAGGTGGTGGCCTTGGTGCTCTCTCTCTCTCTCTCTCTCTCTCTCTCTCTCTCTCTCTCTTTCTTTCTCTCTCTGTATCTGCTTGAAAATGAATAAATAAAATATAAAAAATGAATTAAAATCAACTTAAAAGAAATATACATGCTTCTATGTCCATTTCAACATTATCTACCATAGCCAAACTATGGAAGCAACTTGAGTGTCTATCAATGTATCAAAAGCTGCGCATCAAAAAAAAAATGTAGTGAATATATGCAATGGAATTCTATATAGCCTTAAAAGGGGGAAATCACATTACTTGTGACAACATATATGATATGAATCTAGATGATTTTACTATGAATTTAACTAGAAACATAAAGAAAAATAATATATTATCTCACCCATAAGTTCAATCGAGAAAGCTAAATTCATAGAGCTGTTGAAGAATACAGTTTTCAGTGGCTGGTGAGAGAGTGGATGGGGACCCACAGATTCTGATGGGTGAACACAAGATTTCAGAAAGGAAAGGGGAAAATTACCTATTGTAATTACAGCTAATGATCATGTGTATTTGAAAATCTCTACAAAAGTAGATTCTAAATGTTTTCACCATAAAGAATAATATACATGTATAATGGTACATAGATTAATTACCTTGATGCAACCATTCCACAGTATGTAATAAAATTATATATCATTAAAACATATAATTACAATGTGTCAGTTAAAAACAAAATTAACTTTAAATTAAAAAATAATATGGCCTTTGTTTTATTCATCTGTAAATCGTCAATTTATTCTCATATGGTGTCTTCTACCAGATTTTGTTTAGCGAGTGTTTGGTTTAATTAGTTAATTACTTAATTTATACTTTTCTGTAGAGCTACTATTTCCCTAGTTTGAAAAGGGTCTGTTTTTAAATATAAAAGTACTTAATCATGTCAATGAGTGCTTTAAAATGTTAAAAGAAGTTCAAAGTCTTCATGTTTAGTAGAAAGGGAGAAAAGTCTGTCAAAATAACATAAATATCTAGAGGTTACATTGATTTGATAATGATGAAATCGACCTTGAGAAGTAGCATGAAAAATATCAAGCATAATCAGCTACAAAGGTGTCAAATGATTTAAAAAATATGGGCTGCTATGAAAAGATGATGCGATTTGGACAAAATGATTACTTTATTAATTTCTAAAAGCATCACGGCTCATATTGGGGACAAAGAACCTCTACATAATAAAGGATTTCTGAGGTTACACTTTTTTTAATATATATTTATTGTCCATAATGAGTTACATTATTTAGTGGGCAAACCATGAGTTGTTATCCCAACTTCCCCAAATTCCCCCTCCCCCTCCCTGATCAGTTGGATATCCTCCTCCGTGGGCTCTCTGTATTAGTCCTTGTGGCAAGGGATCCTGGATATCTTAGTACTCATCCCGGTCTTCCTGGCCCAAGTGAGTTGTTACTGATGGGAGAACCTTTCCAGAAAGGTTTAACTGAGTTAGCAAATCCCATTCTGAATATGGGTGGCGCCATCCCATGAGATGAGGTCTTGAGCTGGATAAAAAGGAGAAAGAGAACAGAACACCAGTGTTCAAATCTCTCTGCTTAACTGGCTTCTGTTCTTGTGCTCATTATTTCCCACCATGTTGGAGTATATTGTATATCTCCTCACAAGATGACTCAAAATGAACCATTTCTTTCTTATTTTTTTTGTCAGAGCAATGAGAAAAGTAACTAATATACTCTTCCTTCTTGTTTTTACCTGAAATTAGCATTTCAGTGGAACATGTGAGAAGCTGATATGTTATTTTAGAAATGCCATTCTTGCTGAGATACAGTCTTTTAAGGGAATATATAATAATTTTAAATTGGTATCCTAGCATTATGTTGTCTAAAATATTTCCCCAGAAATCACAGGTATCAAATTGGTTTCTAATATAATTTTAGCTAAACGCATCTTTAGATAATTGTGTAATTCTTGGCAGTGCCTCATTCTGCTTATCTTGTGTATTATTCTATTAAACCTATAAGTTTAAGATTTTAAATGTCACCAGAGAATTATATTTCATAAAATACCTATCCCTGTTCTTACTGAGCCAATCATGCGATTCCAACTTTCCTGCTGAGGTATTTTGTATCCTTAAGTCGGTAGGAATCATTTTTGACTTGTGGTTTGTTGCCAGTGGAATAAAATATAACAGCTCATTTGATTTCTTTTCATTCTGGTTTCAAGGACTCTTGTAATATATATCAAGTTTTCTCATAATTTGGCTAGGCCTCTTTCAGCCTCACCTGAGGTATAAGAAAAACAACTTTAAGAGTTACAAATCATAAGACACATATTTTTCCTAGAGCATTCAGTCTGCCAGAGAAATGTGTAAGCCAAGTAAAGCCTTTGAATAGGTGCTAAACGTGGCAGTGAGCAGGAGCCTGTGAGTACACATACACAGAGGAATAAAGTGAGAAAAATAAGCAACAAAAAGACAAATACCACATGCTCTCACTTTTATATGGAAGCAAAAAAAAATGATCTCATAGGAGCAGTGCCCGGTAAGCTGGGGAAAAGGAAGATGGAGGGAGATTAGTTAGCAGGTCCAGGGAACAGTCAATACCAGGAATATCTTCCAGTTCTCTATATCTTAGCCATCAAACTATTCTTGACAAAAATGGTTTTTGTATTTCACAATAATAAAAGATAATATTTTGAATATTTTTGCAAGAAATGACAAATGCATGAAAGGATGCATATATCAAATCACCTGTTTCATGATACACCATACACTATACACATGCACTCTATACCATAAACATTCATGATTATGTCAAAACCCATTTAAAATTATAGCTTTTCAGTGGGGTTACATTAAAAAAAATAACAGAGTGTCTGCACAAATGAGCATCTTTATATGTTATTACTTGTTTGCTAACTAGCAAAATCAATTTAAATATTTCTGCATGTTCTATGCAGACATTGAGAAACCCTGACAAACAGAGCAGGTGTGTTTTATTAATTCTCCTCTTTCACTTTCTATTTCAACTATTTCAATGAAATATGGTATTGTTTCTCTTCTAAAATATTCCTGGCAGAAGTTGAGCTGTGGCATTAAAAACAATGACAAACTGGGTCTTTTGTTTGTAATTTTACGACGCCACAACTTCATGGATTATACATTCAACAGCATCATAACACTTTGATCCCCTTGGACACATGTTAAATTGTGTTCCTGTTGAGATCAGGCTGCGCCCTGCTCTAAGTTACTTAATCATGTGTGAACTCTCCTTCAGACTCTATCAAAATAATAACAATTACTTCTCATGTGTCCACATCATGAAAAAACCAACAGTAGTATAGTTTTAGAACTGTGTTTTTTACACAATATAAATAAAATATTTTGTCAGTATATGGGGCATGATAGTACATGTTCCCCTGGTTGTTATTGAAAATTCAGACTGATGTCACAATGCTGAACACACTGCCTTATGGACGAGACCAGCGGATGAGACCAGCAAGTCAAGAAGAGCTCATCTGTGCAATAATGGCACCAACCCTAGGTAGCAGTGAGAGAGCCATGAATAGCCCAATTCCACCAACAAGCCATGGGATGTGGCTGACATCCTGGCAGAGATGAACCACCCTTGGCCTATTAACAGGGTCATAAATTAAACCTGTGAGGAAGTGGCAAGATAAACAAGAGACCTATCAGCACAGCCAGTCAGATAATCCAGGAAAGGTCTTTGGAGACAGACTCCAACGATACCCAGTACAACCAAAGGCAGAAGTCCGGAGACACTTAAGAACTCAACAGTACAGCAGACTTAAGTTCACCCACTATGACTCAGGGAACTGAGCAGAAGAAGGGGCAGAAAGATTGTAAGAGCCATTGTAGGGGAGAATATGCAGAGACATTGCCCCCCTCAGCAGCAGTACACCAAGCAGGGGGAACTGGCTACCTCTAGAGCAATTCATAACCCCCTTAGCTCTTGGACTGGTCCAGCAAGCCCACTGAGGAGGGCCCCAGTGGGTTGGGGACCGGGAGGAGGCAAATGTGGGTACCATCATAAGATTTGCTCATGCAATGTATCTAATCATGGATAATAATGATGTTTAAAATAAAGTAGAAAATATTGTAAATAAAAATATAAATAATTCACATAATGCCAGAACACATTGATAACACAGTATCAATTACAAGAAGACAGTAATTCCAAGAACTTAAAAATGAAATGAAAATATCGAAGAAAAATACTGTTCTCTTGTTGTTTGGGCAAATACATGATCAAAAGCATACTTTTTCCCTATTTTACAATGAGAAAAGGAAAAAAAATTTAAGTCTGATGCTAAAATGTTTTAAACTTTCTTGGCTAATAGCTGGAAACTAGAAATCTATGATGTTCACTATAAAGACTAGCTTTGTTGAAATTATGTACCAGAAAGATTAGCAGTGTTCCTGTATTTGAAGTAAAAATGTATTCCAAAGTTTTGAAGAGAGACATTTTCAAACATTTGAATAACATAGTTAGTTCTGGCTGAATAAAATAGTCCTTCAAAATGCAATGCACATTCTGATAAAACATAAAGTGGTACTTATAAACTGAGTGATAGAAATATCTATAGCAATAATAGAAAGTGAAATAGAGTATTGAGCTGTCATAATCTTTTCCTTTAACAAATATTAATCTCCCTTCCTTGGTATATTATTGCCAGAACTATATTTCTAGCTTTCATTGTACTGTGTAGCATTTTATGTCTTAACATTCCTTTGATACTTAATAACTTCTTTAATAGTGTACCATCTGATCGACCAAATAAAGGTCATATCTTTCTATATCAGATATATTCTCATTTGCTGAGTCAATAAGTTCAAATAAAGGAAATGCTACTCTAAAGTTTAAGGAACTTTAATAATTTCTGCTTATTGCCTAAAAATAAATCCCTAAGTGCTTTTCTTGTTGGCTAGTGTGAGGGATATCTTCAACATACATTACAAAAATCACTCTTTTAGGAAATGACTTCAACTTCTTGTTTTATCATTTATCTTCCTGCATAAGCAAGAAATGGTATTAATTCTGAGCTCCATCTGCAAAACAATCAACACTGTCATTGAAAGGTGGCTGAGTTCAGATAGAAAGTCTGCAATGAAGCTGAAACCTGTTCTCTGATCTTATTACATTTAGCAATAGACTTTTTTTAAATGTAGATAACCCTATTTTTTATTTATTATCCGTATTTAGATAGATACATTGAATCAGAAAATAATGAGTTGATATTCCCACTTCCCCAATTTCCCTCTTCCCTGTCCCCAATCAGCAGGGTATCCTCTTCTGTGGGAAGTCTGGATCAGTCCATGGGGTAGGGGGTTATGGATAGCTTAGGAGTCAGCCTGGTTCCACCACCCTTTGTGTGTTGTTACTGAGGGGGGGCAATGTCTTTGGGAGTTCTCCCCCACCATGGCTCTTATAATCTTTCCGCCCCATCTTCCACTCAGTTCTCTGAATCATGGTGGGTGAATATTAAGGCTGCTTTATTGTTGAGGTCTTAAGGGGTCTCTGTACTTCTGCTTTAGATTGTGTTGAAGATCCTTGGTGTCTGTCTGTCTGGCTCATCCTGGGTTGACTGATTGGCTGTGGTTATAGGTCTCTTGCTTATCCCATCACTCTCTGCGGGGTTCTGTATACATCCTTCACGGAAAATCAGGTGTGGCTCATCTCTTGTCAAACACATAAGAATATTGTACTTTGAGACTGTTATGCATCTGGGGTGATGGTGCACTGGGAAAAGTGTTTATGGCTCAAACATGAGGGCCTAGGTTTGGATCCCCAGAGCACACCTAAGACCCAGGCATGGTGGTTGTGGTAGCTTGAATGTAAATGTATGTCACCTATAGCCTGAGGTTTTATCGTCATCATCATCATTATTATTAGGCTTGAAACTTGAGTCTCCAACAGCCTGATGAAGAGGCATCACTAGGGGTGGACCTTTCAAGTTATGTTCAGAGCCCTTGGAGCTCTGGATGCTTGTGCTTGCTTGTGTTTGTTTCTTCTCTCTCTGCTGTGGATGCATCTGTGAGCATCGAGTGAGCCAGCTTTTTCATCCATGATAGAACTTCCTTTGCATTCTACAAGTCTAACCCTTTCCTCCCATAAGCTGCTTCTGGTCAGGTGTTTGTCCCAGGAATGAAAGTTAACTGCAACAATGGTGTATGTAATCCCTGCATTGGGAGATGGAGACAGGAGGACACGGGTGGCTCAGTAGCCAGCAAGTCTAACCTAGGTTCAGTGAAAGATCCTGTCTCAAAGAATAAGTGAAAAGTAATACAGAAACATAGTGATTTTCCACCCCTGGCCTCCACATGACATCGATCTGATCCTGCATATGTACATATTGATTCAGATGCTCATGTACACTACATACACATACACATGTAGAAAGAGATTGGTGTGATTCTGTGTTATTTTGGTCTTTTTATATTTAAGATGTTTACATTGACATTTCTAGTTTTGGATACAGCAATTGCATCTACCCTAACTTAGGAAACTAATTTGAAACAATTTCATGAGATTTTTCATGTATCAGAGACCATAGGCAAGAAAAAAATTAGAACTCATTGAAATTGTTCTGTTGTTAATTTTAAATTTCAGATTTTCAATATTTCGATACAAAGATTAACTAGAATAAGTGCAGCTATGCATGAATAGTAATAAATAATCTGTTGTTTCTAAATAATGGGAATCCAGCAAATAGAGCTACCCTTAAATAGTAACTAGAGATAAGTGTAAGATATAAACAGCAGATTAATTCATAAATGGGAAGCCACTTGGAAATAAACTTTTTGGACCATCACAGATTTTATCTGCTTAAAATTATTTAGATATGAATAACCAAGTTAAGAGAATAAAAATAAAAATACACCTTAAAACTGAAAACTTACCTAACTAGAAGGGTAAGCCTAACCCATTACATTATTTAGTAATGATAGCTAACTAGAAAATAATAGATTCAGTAAATTTACAAATTCTGAGCATTTTACATATTATTAACTCCAAAAGGATGTAAATTTTCAAGATAAAACAAATATTGTTGATCAGAAAGCACAATAGCAAAATGAGGCTTCTTTTCTTCCAAATGGTAAAGGTGAACCCATGGAGTAAACTTGCAGTTTTCCCTCATCATTCTCCTTCCTGATAATCATTTCCTTTCCCCAGGATATAAACATGTTCATATGTTTTCTGTTTTCAAATAACATCATTTGTCATTTACACTGACCACAATAATGTAATAAAATTATTTATTAGTACTCCATCATAAGGAAAATATGAAGACAAATACAGAATCAGGTTCTTAGAGTTTCAGAGGATAAAACAGGCATGATTACAGATATGTGTCATAAAAATCATTTCAAGTACTACGAAGGAATGAAATTCTCAATGAGATGTAAGTCACGATATAGAGGATGTATGGGAATAAAATTTAATAGAAACAGAGAGGAAGAGACATGGAAAGACTGCTGTGAAGAACCTGATATAAGAACAAACACATTGTGTTCTAGGGTCCAAATCAGTTATTCCAACAGAGTGATACAGACTAATGATCAGAATGATATGAGATTATTGCCTTGATTTTTCTGAAAGCAATAAGAAGACAACACGGGTTTTAATATGGTAACATTAAAGTGTGCTGCTTAATTTTCATTGATGACTTTGTAGATTTAGGAGATATCCCTATGGACATGACTATCAGAGGTATAACAGGGAGGAAGACTCACCCTGAAGGTAGAAGGCACCATCCCAGGAGCCGGAAATCCAGATTAAATGCAATGTTTATTAAAAGAAAACTAAGTAGAGAACCAGCATTCTGCTCTCTGCTTCCTGACCACAGATGCAATATAACAGCTTCCCTATGTTCCTGGCACCACAGACAAGGCCGCTCTCGTCTCCACACCTTCTCCATCATGATGGACTTTACCCACAAGCAGTGAGCCAAAGTAAATATTTCTTTCCTTTCTGACTTAATTTGGATAAGAGAAAAAAGCATGGGACCTTAAAAACCATGCATTGAACTTAAAAGAATAGAAGTCTAATAAAACTTAGTGATTTCATGCAGAAAAAGTGATGATCTTTAAAAATAAAATAATTAGATAAACCAATATCAGTCTAGAAAAGGGAAAAAAAGACACTTTATAGATGTGATGTCTTACCATGGAAGATAGTGTATTGGGGACTAGAATTCATTTTGTTTGTTGCTAATTTATACCCAGTTTAATCATTTAGAATGTACATTTTATAATTAAGACTAGAAAATCAAGATACAAAAAATAATAGTGAATAGTGTCAGCACCCTGACAAATGACTCTTACCCACCAAGATATATCTCTAGTCATTACTCTTTCACATAGTTTTGTCTTCTCTGAGATTTTTTGAAATGTCCTTAGATGTCTTTAGATGTTGCTTTAATACATATTATCTCAAACTATTTGCTTTAAAATCTCATTAAGCTCTTAAGAATCACTGAGTAATCAAGAATGTTTTGCTCATAAGGGTTCTATCAATGCTTACCATAATAATCACACAAACAAATACATATATTTACTAATATTTACTAATAATCATATTTTCATAAAAGTGTCTAGTAAGGATATGATATTGTTTTGTATTGTTGCAAAACTCTGAAGTCTGACTCATGATGAGAAAAGCAATTTGTTTATATCTTCTTTTGCATTAATTTGATCAATATGCATTTAGGTTGCAGTAGATGAAGGAAATCTGGTTTCACATTGGCAGTTCTGTCCAGATAATTGTGCACATTATCCTTTGATGCTAAACAAACCTCAACAACTAGTTTCTGACAGGTTTGTTTCAGTGCAGAATATGCAAGCATTTCAATCAACACTTCATTCTGTGATACTTAAAATCCACTGATTTGTCTTGTCAAGTACATGTTACCAATGCTTTAACTTCTCTCTGTTAGGTCATAGCTCCTAAAGATTCCCAAAAATTTCCAGTTGGCAAAAATCTGGACATTAAAACAAACAAGACATTGCATGTTGGCTGATATCCTGGCAGGAAATGAACCAACCCTGGACTTGACACAGGGCCCAAATGAAACCTTTGCGACAAGACAAACAGGAGACCAATCACCACAGCAAGTCTGATAACCCATTAAAGGTCACTGGAGACAGACACCAAGGATACCCAACACAACCCAAGGCAAAGATCCAGAGATACTTAAGATCTCAACAACAAAGCTGACTCAAAACTCACCCACCATGACTCAGGGAACTGAATAGAGGAGGGGCGAAAGAATATAAGAGCCATGGTGAGGCAGAATATCCAGAGACATTGCTCCCCTCAGCAACAAAGCAGAAAGGGGGGACAACTGGCAACAGTTCATCATCCCCTAACTTATGGACAGATCCAGTATGCACACCGAGGGATACGGTGACACCTTCACAAGATTTGCTCATATAATATATATACTTGTTCATAATAAAGATATTAATTAAAAAAACTTCAACATGTATATCTTTAAGGGACATCTAAAAAAGTGATAGCATTTTAATAAAACTCAAAATTTTTACTGTGTCATCAAAGACATTCTTCAGTAAGAAATACATTCATTTATAGTTCATGGCTGTGGAGACTATGCTGTGATGACCTGAACACTTTAATACCATTTCCTTGATCCCTGCCAAGGAAGCAACATTTTTACCGCCATTGATTTTGTTCTACCAGTGAAATTATCATTAGAGTGATAAAAAGTAAATAGCATTGTATTTCACTAGGAAAATAAATGTTAGACTTCTTGACCCCTCCTGAAATTATCCCATTGATCCATATTAGAGACCACATTACAGACATGAAATGAAATGTTTATACTTAAATTGACCACATGTGATTACATTTATTGAAATGCTATGTCACCAGTCCTGTAAAAGTTTAGTATTTTTGTTAACTTTATTTTGGACAATATCTTTATATTCTTATACATATATAAGAATGCATTTTTATCATTATTCACCATGATTACTCTCTATCCCCTTCCCAATCCCACCACACTTTTTCTTCTTCCCACCTGACCCCTTTCCTGCTTTCATGTCCGTGTGTGTGTGTGTGTGTGTGTGTGTGTGTGTGAGACTGTGCATGTGTATGTGTGTATGTGTAGTGTGGTGGGTATGTGTGTGAGTGTGTGTGTATGACTGTGTGTGTGTGTGCATGTAGTGTGGTGTGTGTGTGAGTCTGTGTGTATGTGTGTAGTGTGGAGGGTATGTGAGTCTGTGTGTATGTGTGTAGTGTGGTGGGTGTGTGTGTGAATGTGTGTGTGACTGTGTTTGTGTATGTCTGTGTGTGTAGTGTGGTGTGTGTGAGTGTGTGTGTGTGTGTGTGTGTGTGTGTGAGTCTGTGTGTGTGCAAGCAAGCACGCACTTGCATATGTCCCGATGAGCTAACTAAGGGTCATTTGCATGAACATAGCTCTGGGAGAGGGTTACTGGATTATAGGACACTTACCCGTCACTATATCACTAATGAACATGGCTCCTCTTCTCCTCTCTGAGCTACCAATAACTCCTCTGGGAGGAGTGGGGTGTCATAAGACCTCTCCCATCCATAATGAGATGTTGACAGGCTACATCTACACTTACTGTGAGCTCACGAGTGTAATGTCCATGTTGTGTCCAATGGGCGGCATCTCTGGACATTTTTTTTTGGTGTATTTTTTTTAATATATATTTATTGTCCATAATGTGTTACATTATTTAGTGGGCAAACCATGCGTTGTTATCCCGAATTCCCCAATTCCCCCCCTTCCCCATCCCTGATCAGTTGTTAAATTTGAACTGATGTGTTTTGTTACTGTCTTTTTATTATAACTTTCACTTTTCTATTAATTGTAACTTTACTGCATAAACATATTGCACTTTGATTGTATCCCCATCCGATGCTCTCATCTTCTCTCCCTCACCCTCATCCCCCTGATGACCCTCCTCAGTGGGGTTATGGGTATTCACTGTGGGGTCATGAATGGACTAATGAGCCTCTGTTCAGGTTACTCCTTCCCACCCTGTGGCTCTTACAGTCTTTCCGCATCTCTCTGGAAATGTTCCCTTAGCATTGGAGGGTGTGTTATGTCTCCTTTAGTGTTGACCTCTCAATAGCCTTCAATCTCCTGCATTGATGAGTTTGAGCTGATGTGTTTGTTAGGACTCTGTGCTGCTTTACATGGCGAACCTGTTATCCTCTTTGAAAGGTTTTCATTCATTCCATTGTCATCCTTGGTTTTAACACAATTGCACTCAAAGTTTTTAAGAAACTAGACACTAGAAGTTAGTAAATTATTTTAGCAATTTTTATATTCCAAATTATTCTGCACAACTGCAAATCACTGTCTGATGTGGTGAACAGATACCACTTGTAAGAGAAATATTTGCTCCATTTAATTTCCTTCTGTCAGCTTAACTTTATACACAGACAGTTCATTTCCATTTACCTCTGTGAGAGTTCAATTGTCTTTGGTGACTCAACAGTGAAAACCTCTAAAGAGAGGAAATATGTGTCATTCATTTTGGCAAATTATAAGAAATAAAATATATGTGGTTAAAGTGAAGACTATTTTCTAGTGAGACACTTTTCCAGTGAAACCTTTACAATACAAAGAAATTGCTGGGCTAGAGAGATAGCTATGTAGTTATAGCTATGTAGTTAAGGCACTTGCCTGAAAAGACTCATGCCCAGAGTTCAAGTCCCCAGTGCCCACATGAAGCCAGATGCAAAAAGTGGCCCCATGCATCTGGAGTCCATTTTCAGGGGCTCAAGGCCCTGGCACACTCCTTCTCTCTCTATCTCTTTGATCTCTCTCTGTTTGCAAATAAACAAATGAATAATATTTTTAATTGCAGAGTAGACCTTATTTTCCTAATTTAGGAGCAAGAAGATGGCTTTTTGTCAAAGCAGGAAATGACCAATGATATGGGTCATAGAGGAAGCATGAATTTACAGTAATCAGGTCTCTTTCTCTGTTCATAACTCTACCAGTTTTCTTCCTTCCAGTAACTACTAGACATGAGCATAAACAACCTGCATCACAGCCAAAGTAAGGAAGAAAGGTATGTCCTCCTTTTAAGATGCTTCCTTGAAACCAAAAACAATTTCCGTAAACGAGTTTTCTGAGCCGCTTTGAAATTCAATTTGCAAATTTTTATTTTGCTACATATTGATTCAGTGTTTTCATATCATAAAATACATTCATAAAACACACTCTGGATACATAAAATTAAATACAATTGTACCTTTTTCTGGAATGTATTTATAACTTAGGGAAAGCGAGATATGTTCATAACTTACTAAATTAATTCTGCATGGAGGAGTAAGAACACAGTGCTATAGAATTAGGAGAGAGATGAAAATGAAAAAGGAAATAGTGAAGTTGACATTTTAAACAAGATTTTTATAGGGTAAAGATGTTAATGGGTTGTGATGAAAGACACAAAATAGGCTGAGGATATAGATCAGTAACTATAAATAATGGCTATGCAAGCCTGAGTTCTAATCTCCAGAAGCTGCCTAAAGTCAATTGCATGCATATTACAGAGTCTGTAATCCCTCCAACAATGGGCAGCTAAGTCAGGAGAGTCCTTAAGCTTTCAGACCAAGTCATCTGTCATCCACAGCAGTAAACAACGTGACAGATCTTTCCTCAAACAAGGTAGAAGAGAAGAACCAGCATGTGGAGGTTGTCCTATGACCTCCAAATGCATTCCATGGTACATACTGCCAGTAAATACATTTCTATTACACATGCGTACACATATGCATACATAACACAAAGTATGGAAAACCAAAACAGAGAAAGCAATGAAATAAAAATCTGATTTAAAAGGTAAATAAAATTGACTTTTGGACAGAGAGAAAGAAAGAAAACAGGTTATTAATGATAAGACTTAAAACGAGACCATTGTCACAAATCCTACAGATTCCCAAAGGAAAAATAGGTAACATAAGAAAAACTTTTACTTATGATCATGAATTTAATAACCTAGGTTAAGCAAATATTATATTAAAGGACCCAAATCACCAATGCTCAGTGAATAAATAAATAGTATAATTAGTGAAGAGATAAATAATATAATTAGTTTAAAACCTAAAAAGAATAATTTGGAGCAGGGATATTTAAACTTTTCACTTCTCTGGGACAGATTGGATGAATAATTAATTATCTGCAGTGACACATTGAGTACATAAACACCATGAAAACTTATAAACAAAAATGTAGGCATAATTATATGGCATCTACCACTAAAGATAAACAAAACAATCCTCCCATAATAATTCACATTATGCTGCACCCGAGTTCAAAGAGTCTTTTAAAATTGTTGAGCCACGTATGGAAAAATGGCTCCATGGTTACAAGTACTTCTTGTCGAAGCAGGAGGGCTTGAGAGGTCTAAGAAACCACAGGAATTTTATCCACAGGGCCCACATAAACAGCAGGATATTGCCCTACCCATTTGTAACCGGGATCCAGTAGGGATCAGAGACCCTAGAATTGCTGAGGCTCATAGTAAAATGTCAAGGTTCAGAATGATTAAAAGATTCGGACTCAATAAATACAATGATACTTCTAATACTTCTAAGAAACAAAACTTCATGACAACTAAGGTGATAGCTCAGTTGACAAAGTGCTTCCTTGATAAGCATGAGTTCTTGAGTTTGATCCGCAGGACTCACATATATAACCCAGGTACAGTGGCAAATGCTTGTAATCCAAGGGCTGTGGATCAGGAGAGTATAGAATTCCTGGGGCTTGCTGATCAGCCAGAATAGCCTTATTGATGAGCTTCAGACCAATGAGAGACCTTGTCTCAAAAATGTGGATGGAAGGCTGGAGAGATGACTCAGCCATGAAGGTGCTTGCCTGCTAAGCCTAATGACCTGGGTTTGATTCCATGTAAAGCCAGATGCACAAAATGGCTTATGCCTCATGCATCTGCAGTTTGTTTGCAGTGGCTGAAGGTCAATGCTCCCATTCTCCTCCCTCTCTTCCTTGCAAATAAATAAATATGTTTTCAAATGTGGATGCAATTTCCAAGAAAGGACAACTGAGATTAGAATTTGGCACATAACATATGCATACACACACATATGCACCATGTACACCTGGACAAGCACAAACATGTGCACAGGTACCTGTACATCCACTCATTTACACACACATATGAACATCTATATTAAAACATTCAAAAATTTTTACTGACATTTTTATTATAAACTTAAAAGAAAAGAGGAAAACATAAAACTAATGGGACACTCACCATTAAATCTGATAAACTGATATCTGGCTCAGTGGAAACAGAGGCAATTAGTAGTGAGATCTCCATGTGCTCAGAAGATATATTTTTTGTCTCTTAATGTGTTTCATTCTTGAGGAGAGTTACTCACAAAGGTTGGCACTGTCGAAAAGTAACAATACGAATAAGGCAAGATTGTGAAGCCAGAGATATTTGTCTCTGAGAAGACAGGACCTATAAAAATATAATACAGACTGGACCAAATTTTGAATGTCAATTTGCAGTTCCGGCTATTCTGTCTGAAAACTGGCCAGTAACATATTTGTATCAGCTAAAAGTAACAATCGCAAAAGCACTAAAATATTGATTAGTTTCCCAGAAATCATAAAATCTGTTCTCATATTCTGGTGTCAAATCACAAAGCAAGTCCACAAGCCCATATTATTCTCCACTGCTCGCAGGACTGTGTTTAGCCAACTTATTGAAATGCATAAAAACTTTGCCAATTTGAGCCTTCCGCATTTATTATTATTTTCATTTGAGAATTTTGATAAGTTGGTTTTCACTTGGAAGATGCATGTTTAACTTCTTTAAATGAGAAATCAAATCAATTAAAATGCTGAATCTGTAAACCAGTTTTCATCAAGTTCTGACACAAATTTTATTTTTGATGCCATAAATTACTTGATAACACATCACAGATCATAAAATCATTTCCGCATTTGGCCTTGACTCAGTCATCTGACTTCAGAAAAGTAAATGATATTACAAAGTCTGCATCAACACTTTTCATAATGCCTGGAACCGGTAGTCATTTAATTCCTTAGCCTTATGAAATTCAGTTTTGATGACAATATGCATAGTGCTATCCATCTTAAATCTTGCACATAAATTTTATTGATTTACTATGTAATGATGCTTTATTAAGTGTGAGTTTGGAATGGCAATTACCTCATCTTCTATTAATTTTAGAGGTCCATTTCTTTGACTTAGCATTGCTGGGGCACCATAAGTAACAATACCAGTTATGTTCACAATAGAAAAACAAAATTACTTTTGAATATATTTCATGTTTTGTATAAATCTCAATTTAGCTGTGTCTCTTAGTTACACTAAGGAAATAATTTCTTTAGTGACATTACATTCCTCATTAATATTAATAATATTTCTAATAAAGGACTAAAATTTTCCTATATTTGTCGCTTATAGCACAATCACTGATAGACACAATATTATCATTTTTGTATATGACTTTTCAGATTATAGTGTTTCAAACCTTCAATAAATTCCTTATAAATTAAACAGAGTCCTTGGCAAATAAGTAGACATCCATCCACTTTTCATTAAAACTATCTCCATCTGTGATGTTGCTCTTTTGGGGATCCTGGTTACTTGTTAGGACTTTGTGGCTGTCATGTAATGATGTAATGCATCAGGCTCATTCAGGATGATATAGGCATAGACAGTGATCAGTGATGTAACAGGTAAGGCCTGTGTGTAGAGTGTGACATGTTTATGGCATATGCATATGTATATACCAAAGCCCACATCCATGGCCTTGCATGCAGAAGCCAGATGAAACCTCAGGTGTTCCTTTTCAATCATCAGTCTGTTTCTTTGAGATGGAAACTCTCACTCAACAAAGAGCTGCTGTTTTGTTTTGTTTCTTTTGCTTTCCTTCAATTGCCTGGTCTATGACCCCCACCATCCCACACCTCCCTGGGTTACAAACATAAGAGACCACATCAATTTCCTATATGGGAGCTGGGGATTGATCTTGGGCTGTTTCAGACCCTTTCAGTCCCTCAGGCACTCTTCACCTCTAAGGCATCACCCCAGCTTCCTCTCTATTTACTTTATGATGAAAATTAATTGACAGGAAAATAGAAAGCAGGGCTAAGGCCCATCTAAATCTCAAGTAGCCATGCAATGCAAAGCCAAGGCTGAGTCAGTGATGTTTGAGACAGGATAGCTGGAAGTACCCCTCATTATCACATGAGAATATTTGACTGCCTTCTAAACAACATTAAACACCTATTATTTGTAATTGTAGGTTGAGGTATTGATAATTGCTGTGGTTCACTCAACAAGTCCTCACAAGGACATATAACATCTGATAGTGTTATATTGTCTGCACTTGAGAGAGAAAAATCCCACCATCCCAAGGGAGCGATTCTTTAAGACAACTACTCTTGAGACCTTATAAAATGAATTGGCAGGAAGCCATGGAGTATGGGTGCACACTACCACAGTGTCAGGGTGGGACATGGATGCGAGAAGCATGGGGGGGGGTGATAAGGGCTGGACGCAGTGCCAGTAAGTTGCAGGAGCAGTGTGGTGGGCAGTGGAGGGCGCAGTGGCCAGTGGGTCATCAAGCAGAGCACTAGAGCATTGAGTGTGACCAGGACATGGTTCGGTTACTGGAACTGCTTCTTGAGCAGCTTTGGGGAGAACTGCCAGGCAGGTCTGAGGGCTCTGCAAAATCAGGCCATGTCCACAGCCAACCCCTACCCTCTGCTGGGCAGGCTGTCAAGCAGAATGTCTGCTTCCCTTTGTTCTCCCCTTCCAACATAGAATTCTCTAGCTCTCTCACACCCCTAGGGACACCTGTTAGCTTGGATGAGGGACGAGGAGCATCTGGAACAAGCAGGAATATGCCAGGCCCAAGGCTCCTGGAAGTCAATGGCAATTCCTGGTATACAAGTGTCATGGTTTGATCCAGGTGTCCCCCACAAACAAATGAATTGATCCTCAGCTGATGGCAGTTTGGGTTTTACAACCTTGATGAAGCTGTGTTGTCAGGGACGGGCTTATGGGGTTATAAGCCAGCTTCCCCTTGCTAGTATTTGGCACACCTTCCTGCCGCTGTTTGCAGTGCTGTGGTGGAGGTGATGTCCA
>PVHP010019189.1:0-32299 GCA_004024765.1 Zapus hudsonius
GAGCTCCCTTTTTCCTTTTTGTTTCTATCCTTTTTCCTTTTAGGCCTAAATACATCCTCCCCTCTTGACTCCGACTCTGAAAAACTGTCCTGGTGACTCATTAGTGCCCGTCTACCCTCCCTGCCAGGTCCGTCACAATACAGACAGAGACAACAGGCAAGCGCAACCAATACCCACAAGTAGGGGGCAAGGGCAATCACCCAACTTTACAATCCAGTAGTCAACATATCCGGGGAAATCAGCTGATTATACTTACCGACGTCTTTCCTCTCCATGTGTTGGGTTCTGGATCCTATTCGGCCCCTCGCTCGGTGTCCGAGTTTCCCAAGTTGGTCCCGGGTTTCGGCACCAGTTGCGGCACACTCCTCGACCAGTGAGGAAGAGTTTCGGCACCAGTTGCGGCGCGCTCCTCGACCAGTGAGGAAGAACGACCACCACTCGAAGATCCTTCTCAAATCACACTTTTAATGGAGAGCCTTTTGATTGAAGGGGGGCAGGAAGCGAGGGACAGGAAGCGAGGGGCCCCAAACGCTAAGAGTCAGCTGCTTTTAAAGGGAAAAGGGACATGGATCGTCCCATGATTGGCTGACTCCTGCTTGCCACCTCCAGGCGCCACAGGATTGGCTAGGGACAGTTATATTCTCAAAGCATTGTCTAAGGTGGAGTTGTTTCCCGGCTCCCTGCACACTGGATCCCGTACTCGTGGGCTCCCTAGAAAAGATGCACTATGTGAATGACTAACAGGGAGACTACTAAAAATAGAATCTAGGTAATCCAGAATTGTGCATATTTGTAACCTACACTGATCTCACTCTCTGATGGAGATTGTGTTTGTATTTTTCAGGATGCAGAGAGAGAGAGATGTGGCCCATTTAACCCTACCAACCGACCTTGGGCAGATAGATGAGATCCTGGTAAGGGATGAGCCACCACAGTCATATCATGGATGATCCATATGGAAATCCACAGAGAATGATGGGATGAACAAGGGACCCACAGCCACAGCCATTCAATCAACACAGGATAAGCCAGTGAGACAGAAACCAATGATTTTCAACACAAAGACCCCTAAGCTCACAACAATAAAGCACCCTTAATACTCATCCACCACGACTCAGGGAACTATGCAGAAGAGGGGGCGGAAAGATTGTGAGAGCTGTGGTGGGGGAGATTATCCAGCGGTATGGCACCCCTCAGTGACAACATACTAGGGCCAGGCGAACCTGGCCAAATACTAGGCTATCCATGGTCCCCTGTCACAAGGGCTGATCCAGACAACCCATGGAGGAGGATATTCAGTGGATTGGGGATGGGGGAAGGGGGCATTGGGGATAACAACTCATTGTTTGCCCATAAATAATGTAACTCATTATGGGCAATAAAAAAAAAGAACTTAAGGAGAAACCGAATTCTTGTCTCTAAAATTAAGGAATTAAAATTATAGACCACCAGAGGACAAGGTATAGTGGGAGACTTTATTTAAAAGAAAATGGAAAGTTATAGAGATCCCGGACATTAGTGTGGAGAGAACACGTGGGAGAGGTTTTAGCCACATATCTATAAATCGGTGCTGCTCGGTCAAACAAGCAGAAGAAGGAAGGCTATCAGAGGGCTCCCATTATGAGGAAAAAGGCTCAAATGGGAAAGAAACCCAGCTCCTCACCACAGCCTATGGAAGGCCTGGAGCCTGGAGACTCAGGTGTCCTTTTGTTGGGCTATGTGGGAGAGAGAGAATGGAATTCCTGTTAAGTGATTATATGGCCCAGGTGAGCAGCGACAGCTGGTTGTCTATTCTTGACTACTCGGTTTCAGGACTAGGTTTGAACTCTAGTTAGAGACACCTCCCACTCAAGGTAGGAGATCAGGCATGAGATGAGTGTAGCCTTCCTGAAAATACAAGTTTAAGGACACTCCTGGTTATTTTTGGAGGTCCAAGTTGCTCTAATCTGTCACAATTTGAGACCTATTTTAAAGAAATCCTATGAAACACATGTTGAAAGCATGGTTTTGTAAGTACAGGTAAGACCCAGACATTGCTGTGGTCATACAACTGATGAGCTCCAGACTCCTAAGAGATGCCAACTCAAATAAGAACAGGCAGAAAAGCCATGGAGCCGGAAATCTGGGTGCAGCAAATGTACCCCATCACAGAGTGATGCCCCATGGACATTTACATGTGTGTACACCACACACACACACACACACATACACACACACACACACGACAATGCAATAAAAGCAGGATTAAATTTATTTTTTCTTCTGATTTTAGAGGGACTTAAAATTTTTCATTAGGCCCCCCCAAAGAATGCTGACTTGAGCTTTGATCCAATGGGTAAGTGCCCTGGGATGAAGACGAGCCAGTGCCTAGATGCAATCCTGAATCTTGTAACTAATAAGTGATGATTAAAACTACGAAGGGCTGCGCAGAGAACAGAGTGGACCAGGTGACTGACTTGCTTTATCAGCTGAGACCACAGAGCGGAGAGTTCAGGAGACACAGTGACTGTCCCGGGTTTCCTTCCTGGGCCTCAGCAGTCTGTATATTTTGAGAAGATAGGAAGTATACTTGAGTGCACATGGAGAATTCTGGAGGATGCGGAAGAGATTAATAACAGTGGTCACCTATTGGGAAAAGCTGGAAATCTATGAATAGGCAAAGACGTGACAGACTTCTTTTTTCGTTTTTGTGTGAGCGGCTGTGTATGTAGAAGCCCACAGCCCACGTGCATGCTTGTGGAGCCAGAGGAAGTTGACAGGTGTCCTGCCACTCTTCCGCCTTCCTTGAAACAGAGCCTCTCACTGAACCTGGGGCTTAATGGTTTTCTGTTTGTTGTGTTAGACTGGCTGACCAGGGAGCCTTGTCTTGGGATTATAGGTATGCCCAACTGCTTTTTTTTCTTTTTTAAAACTTTTTATTGTCAACCTCTGTATATATAGACAATATACCATGTTCATAATCCCCTCCCATCTTTCCTCTTCCCCCTCCCAAGCCCCTCTCCACTGAATCCCTTCTTCTTCCCAACTTGCCTCTTTTCTATGTTGAAATCATCATTTTTCCCTCCTATTCTTCAGGTCCTGTGTAGGTAACCTCAGCTGCTGTGACGTCATGAATATCAAGGCCACTTGGTGTCTGGATGACAGCATTGTAAGCACTCCTTCCCTTCCTTTGGCTCTGACATTCTTTCTGCCACCTCTTCCACAATGGTCCCCGAGCCTGGGAGGGTGTGGTGATGTCTCACTTTGTACTGAACGCTCCACTGTCATTTCTTTTCAGCACTTTGATGAGTTTTGAGTCACCCCATGGTCACCACCATCTGAAAAGTGCAAGTAGAATTAACATATGGACATAAATACAAGTAAAATACAAGTTTGCTGAGCCCAATATGGGCCTTGAGTCAGGTAACTGAGCTCCCCGATAGGGCTTACGACCTCCCCACCATAGGCTCTTGACTAGGTTTTCAGTAGCAGGCATGAATTTTCTGCAGTGGAGTGGGCCTCGAGTCCAGAGAGCAATTGGGTTCCCCCATAACAGACATGCCACCATTGTAGCAGTTGGTATAGTTAGCCTGATTGTATAGCTGTAAACTTGCAGGGTCCTTTGTTGGTTAAGACCATTTATTACTTTTCTCACCACACAGGCTTAGGCATAGGTCCTTCCAGCATCCTGACAGCTAGTCAACAGAGAGGGAGCTTCCAGTTCATTCCAGCTTGATTCTCAGTGACCTGCAGCCCAAGCATGTGGTAGTATGCCCAGTGAGACCCTGGGATTGACCTCAAGTCCTCATACTTTGATAATAAATGCTCTTACCCACTGACTCACCTCTGCAGACCCTGTGTAACTTTGAATAGTTTCGGGTGTTTGAACAGTAGTTATGTGTGATGGTTAGGATTTGTTGTCAACTTGATCTTTTTAATTATCTTGGCTGGGTTTTTGAGGATGTTTACAGGAAGGCAACCTCTCAGTAGGGGGGCAGGATGTAAGGAAGCTCAGGAGAGCTAGAAATTAACTTCCCTTCTTGTGTGGGCAGTGCAGAAAGGAAATTCCAGGAAGTCATTAAGTCTGGGATAAGGTTGCAAGACCTCACCCAAAGGCTATATAAAGAAGAAGGAGATTCCCCCCCCCCCACTGCCTGTTTTGCTGTTCTGTGTGTGTGGTGTTCAGGTGATGGCTTCTCTCTCCCCCTCTGTTTGGACCTGTGAAAGAGGTCAGCCTCTTTCACTGTTAGGGAATTTCCTCTGGATCTGTAGTGTCAATAAATCCTTTCCTCCCAGAAACTGTGCCTGGTTTGGAGATTCATCGCAGTGGAGTGTGGTTGACTATGACACCATGCGAATTGAAAATCTTATATATATCTTTAGTATCGATAGTTAGATACATTGTATAAGCAAATCTTATGATGGTATCCCCATTTCCCTCCTCCCTATCCCCAACCCACTGGGGGCCCTCCTGGTGGGCATACTGGATCAGTCCATGGTGTTATGATTAGCTCAAGAGGTAACCTGGGCCCCCCTTTGTCTGTTTTTGCTGAGGGGGGCAATGTCTCTGGATATTCTCCTCCACCATGGCTCTTACAATCTTTCCACCCCCTCTTTGGCTCAGTTTCCTGAGTCATGATGGGTGAGTTATTAAGTGTGTTTTATTGTTGGGATCTTAAGAGTCTCTGGACTTCTGCTTTGGGTTGTGTTGGATATCATTGGTGTCTGTGTCGATGACCTGTCAAAATCTAATTATTTTTATTTTGAGAAATATCTGCTTGTGGATAAGAGAAGATGGAAAAGTCCATTAAAGGCACTACCGCGTGTGGCAGACTGCTTTCTGTGACAGGGTGAGATTTAAAGAAGAGTATTTAACTCTTGGTTTTCGGAGTTGAAAGTCCTGGTTGGGTTTCCCCCAGTGGTTCGGTGCTGATATCAACAAGAGCCCTCACACACCAAAGAAGGCGCACCTGCTTGGCTGCTTCGTCACTATCTACACATTACTTTCCTGTCAGTGGGACAGAAGAAAGCTCTGCCCTTGACTCTGTCCCTGAGAGAAACAACTATTGCCATTTTTATCAGAAGCAGCTGCGCTGGTTGGTGAGAGGCGGCTGTTGGCATTCTGTCATGGCAGGAGGGACAGAGTGGCACGCGCCCCGTGCCAGCTCAGGGGGAGATAGTGTACAGAGAGGGACAGTGACCTCCCTCTGTGCAGCTGTGGGAATGTTGTCACCATGCTGAGATGAAACCTTTCCATGCTAGCTGCTTTGGGGTCTCCACACCCCAGAAGAACCTCTCGCCCATGCTCTGTAAAGCCAGTGATTTGCCAGGTGGAAGTTTAGGGGAATCCTCCTTTTGTTGTCATTGGAGAGGCAGGCGTTCGTGGGTGTCTCCACAGGAAAGAATTCATACAGTACCCCACGTGTCCCAGAATTAGGCAATGGAAGAGACTGGGGGGCTTAGATCCCTCCCTGGTCTCGAAGTCGGCCAGCAGTAGCTCTCTCCCTGGGGAACCTGGTCCCCGTCAGAGCATTTCTTGCTGAGTCACAACTCCAAGGCAGTGGGAGCTTTCAAAGTTGTTTCCAGCTCCTTCTCAAAATGGCCCTGACCGCTTCCTTAGGGCAACTGGGGCCTACTTGGGTCTGCTGTAGCTTGGACATTCCTTAAATTGTAGAGAGAAATACGTCAACAAATAACCCGAAAGCATCTGGGCCTGGTGGCTTAGACCTGTCATCCTTGCTACTTGGGAGACCAAAACAGAAGGATCACAAGTTCAAGGCCAGTCAGTGCTACAGGGTGAGTTCCAGGGCCGCCTAGGCAAATTAGCTGGACCCTGCCTCGAGAAGTAACAAGGGAGCCAGGAGGGATTGTGCTCGCCTTCAATCCCAGCACTCGGAAGGGAGAGGTAGGGGATCACTGAGTTCGAGGCCAGCCTGGGATGACAGAGTGAGTTCCAGGTCAGCCTGGGCTAGAGGGAGACCCTACCTTAAAGCCCCACCCCTCCTGAATAGTAAAATCAAAAGGGAGCTCGAGATGTGGCTCAGCGGTAGAGCGGCTGCCTGGCATTGCGAGGCCCTCTCCTCTGAGAGGCAACAGAGATACCACACGAAGGACGCTGGGACTCCTCCAGGGAAGTGGGTTTGGTGCCTGAGAAGGAACATGCAGTCCAGAGCTTCTACTCAGGTTGTTCTAGAAAGTTCCTTTTGGCCGAACCATCATGAGAAAGTAAAGAATAAACAGTAGCAGTGATGCAGGGCTTGAGAAGAGCAGAGCCTCCTTGGCTCTGGGCTTAACCTGGAGGCCAAGGAGCAAGAAAGTGGACAGTCCCCGCAGTCACCCTAAGCCAGTGTGGGGGCCTCTGAACGCACCGAAGACGTGCACGAAGGAATGCGGACCAGGGGTCAGCAAGGCAAAACAGACTTTTTAAGGAGACAGTAAGGAGCGAGAGTTACCATTGAGATGCCTGTACTCCTGTCCTTCTGTGGGACTTAAGGAGGAACTGGGTAGCCTGAGGTAATCTTTACAGAGCCCCGTTGTCCTTCATGGGCATTATGGATGGACCAGTAAAGGGCCTTGGTATGTCCCCTAGGCACACTGGGTCCCATGTCACTCACCCAATCAGGAGTGTGATCACACACAGGATTGTTGTGGGGGTTGTGTGGGGCCCAAAGTGTTTCCAGTGCTGGTGCACACACACCGCACCCAGTGAGTGTTAGACAGTAGTTAGCTGGGTTCATGGTGGATTCCAAGCCAGCAATGTAACCTGGTACAAGCCATAGTCTCGTAGTCCAAGGACAAAAAAGGAAAATTGCTCAGTCACCAGCCTTCAGAACAAGCACAACCAGTTGTGACAAGTGGCTAAGGTGGCTTGAGGCAGGGGTTGGCCATAACCGCAAGCTCTGCAACCACAAGACTGCAACAAGAAATGTGACGTGGAGGGGACACCGGAACCTCTGCGCGCACACACGTGTGCAGACACCACACCACACCTACTAAGCACATGAACATGCAAACAAAAACCCCCAACTTTGTAGTGAGGAAACCAAAGTGAAGCTGGGTTGATAACTTGCCTGTCTGTGGCTGAGGGGTTTGGGAAATTCCACCATCGACAGTCACACCTCATCACCTCTGCCAATGACTTTCTGGAGGCTGATTCAATCCTCGGGGCCCAGGTGAGGCCCATGGGGAGTCAGGTAGCTGGGGCCCTTCTGCAATTCCAGCACTTAGGAGGCAGAGGCAGGAGATTGAGTTCAGCATGGGCTGTATGTGAAACCTTGTCAAAAGGGGAGGAGGAGAAAAAGGAGAAGGAAGAAGAGGAAGAGGAGGAAAGCAAGGAGAGGAAGGGGAGGGGAGGAAAAGGCTGTGGTCACAGCACCCTGTCTCCATTCATGTCGTTTATAGTACTTTTTAATATTTGCAATCATTCATTCATTCACTTGTCCGTGCATCCCCCCCAGACATGATATAGGTTGTTGATAATTAATAATTCTAAGCAACACGGGGAGAGAGTTTTGGAATCCTCCCTTCCTCCTCCTCCTACTCCGAGTTCTTGTCCTCTAATGCCAAAGAATTGTACACAGGGACAGAATTAAAATTTAATTACACATTTATTTTAATTTAGTAGATTAGGAAAAGGGGAGTTGGATGGGGAAATTTCCTAGTCATGTGGGAAGTTACAGAGTTTTCCTGCCACCGGTGTGGGGAAAACACGTGTCAGAGAGTTCACAGAGCTTATATTATTTAGTTAGATAAACAGCCCAAGAAAAGATAACAGAAAGCTCCCTTTATGAGAAAGAGAGGTTCATGAGAGAAAAGGTCTGGAGCCTGCTCCCCTACCCTAGTCATCAGTGGGGTACAGGCCTTACCTCACTGAGGTCTGGGCCATGTGGGGGAAGAGGGACCTACTTCCTCTAGGGAAGAGAATTTAAGTTCTTCCCAGGTGAGCCAGAGAGAGACAGCTGATTGGCTTATATTTTAATCAATCAGTTTTAGCATCTAGGTTGTAGCTCTAACCAGACACCTCCCATTCAAGGGGAGGGGCTGGAAGGGGAGGGGTGGTCCCTGCAGACATCTGACCATCACAGACACTCACGAAGCTTCAAACTTCAAGCCGCTTGGTCACTCATCTGGAGCCCTGCACCTGCCTCCCCTCCCCCACATACGCAGCTGGGAATGGGTTCACACGTGGCTGAAGTCAGAGGAAGAGAGAGGCAAAGTGGGCATTTGTCACTGGTCCCTGCTCACTGCGCATTTCTGTTTCTGGGAATTACATCTGAGATTTTTGGGTGAGGCGAGGGCATCCAGCCTCTCCTTTCCTTTCCTGGGAATATTCTTCATGAGACTGTTCAACACAGTGCTCTCACCCTTCTGTCCAGTGGGTGAGCTTGTGGACTGACCTAGCCAACTAGATTATTTCTCCTAGAAGTGTGGATGTTAATTAAAGTACCATCCATGGTAAAATGTTGAGATCCAATTCATTCCCCCATTATTGCCCTGAAAATGCTATGCATGTACAATATTATCTATGTACTATCTCACCAGAAGTGTTTATACTGAGTCAGTAGGTTAGCACACATCTGCAACCCCAGCATTCAGGAGGCTGAGGCAGGAGTGTTGCTCAAGCCCAGCCTGACCAACAGAGTGAGACTCCATTTCATTAACAACAACAACAACAACAACTAAAGTGGTCAGCCCAGATCTGACCCTGAGGTCATCTAAAAAATGCTGTTAAAGGGGGAAGGATTGAGGAGATGGCTCAGTCAGTAAAGTGCTTGATGAACAACACTGAGGACAGGAATTTGGAGCCTCAGCACCCATGTACAGGTCAGGTGGGTGTGGTGGCCTACCTGTAAGCAAAGCTCTCAGGAACTCCAGAGCAAGCTGGCTAGCTTGACTACCTAAGTAGTCACTTGGTTCAAATGAGAGACTCTGTCTTAATAAACAAGTTGGAGACTGATTGAGAAAGACACCAAATGTCTACCTCCGACCTTGTCAAGGCTCTCTAGAGGAGCAAAACTGATAGAACAAATATGCACTATAGAAGGGATTTATCTGATTAGCTTACAGGTTGGGCAGTCCAACAACGGCTACCTGGAGGCTGGAGAGTCAGAGAACCCAGTCGCTGCCCTTTCCACAAGGCTGAAGGCCTCAGCAGCCTCAATCTGGTCCTGAAGCCTGGAGGCCTCCTGGAGAGCTGCTGCTCTTCAAGCCATGCTGAAAGGCTGATGAAACCTGGCTCCAGTGTCCACGAAGGACAGCCAAAAGAGGGTACACACATGTACCAGTGAGCACGAAGGGGACCAGGTGAAGAGCTCACACCTGCAAGCAGCAAAGAAGACAGGTGAAGAACTCACACCTGCAAGCAACAACGGAACCAGGTGAAGAGCTCACACCTGCAAGTAACAAGGAAACCAGGCTTAGAGTTCACACCTGCAGTCATCAAGGGACCCAGGTGAAGAACTCACACCTGCAAGCATCAAGGGAACCAGGTGAAGAGCTCACACCTGTAAGCTGCAAGGGAGTCAGGAGAAAAGCTTGCTTTCTCCTGGAGCTTTCCTTATATACAGCCCCCCACTGGAAGGGCTTCCCACTCTGGAGGAAAGGTTGCTCTTGAGTTAATAGTGGGAAGATCTAACTCTGGGTGGCACTGTTCCATGGGCTAGAACACATAGAGACTCTATGTGAATCCTGAAAATGTCTACCTGACCTAAGAGGAAGTGTTAATAAAGGACTTGAGGCAGCCAGGAGCCATCACCATCACAGAAACCAGGTCTGACACACACACACACCAGAGCAGAGGTCAGTCCTACCTTATCAAGAATCACACTAAATATAAATGAATACTCCAAATAAGTACAGACACTGGAAACATGGGGAAAAATGACATAAACCAACTCTAGTCATCCCTCAATGTCCTTAGAAATTGTCTCTAGTGCAGAATCTGAAAGTACACAGGCGTATGATGTAAGATCTCACAGTACCTGCATATGGCCTCATATAAGTTCCTATAATGTAGTACTGTAAGGTCCAAAATTCCCCAAGACAAACCACCAGAGACTCAAGTCAGAGCAAAAGCAAGGGTCATTTTATTCAAGCAGGTTCAAACCCGGACCACAGTCAACCAGTTACTTAGAAAACTGGGACCAGCGGCCCAGAATGCAGGCACTCAAACCTTTTTATAGGCCAGAATAAACAACTTTGGGGAATTTCCAGTCCAAGGGTTAGGGTCTGTATTATCAGGTTACAAAAAGCCAGATAAGCGAAACTAGGACTCAGGCCAGAATAGATGTCTGGTGTTTAGCTATTCTTATCCCTCCATATTCCTATAGCGTAAGCATTTTACAGAAGCTGAAATAGCTGGTTAGTTACTTAAATCTTCCTTTCCAGACAGTTGCTCATCTCAGGGCCTTATGACACCCAGAGACTCGAGTGACCAGTTTTAAAACAAACCTTTAGCTATTTCTTTTAAAAATAAGTGTTTTAGCCATTTTCTATTTTACAAGAGAAACATGAATGTCACTTAGCCATTTTCTACTTCACAGTACCTATATATGACCTACATACAAATTCCTATATATTTTTGCATGGATTTTGTTTTTTTAGAAAGAAAAATCAATCCATGTCAAATTCAAGTAGTAGAAGAAAATAAAGGTCAGAGGAAGAGAAATAAAGGGTAATAGAAGAGCGGCTCACAGCATCAAACCATAAATCAGTTTTTTTCTTCCTTTCTTTGAGGGAGGGTCTCACTCTAGCCCAGGCTGACGTGTAACCCACTCTGCAACCCACCTCAAGAAATCAGTTCTTGAGCTGAAGATGGCTTAGCGGTTAACGCGCTTGCCTGCAATGCAGAAGGACCTGAGTTCAGTTCCCCAGTGCCTATATAAAGCCAGATACACAAGAGAGCGTATGTGTCTGGAGTTCATTTGCAGTGGCTGGAGGCCCTGGTGTGTGCCCATTCTCTCTCTCTCTCTCTCTCTCTCTCTCTCTCTCTCTCTCTCTCTCTCTCTCTCTTAAATAAAAAAATAAAATAGTTTTTTAAAATCAGTTCTTTTACAAGATCAAAATCGATGAATCTTTAACTAGACTAACCACAAAAAATATAAAAAATACCCAAAACAATAAATTTAAAAATGAAAGGATACTATCCCTTTGCTAAGATTATAAATGAATACCATAAACAATTATATATCAACAAATTTCTTAGCCTTGACATAAAAATGGACCAATTCTTAGAGACACAGAAACTGCAAAGGGTAACTCAAGAAAGAACAGAAAATTTAAATGTATCTATTAGTAAAGACTGAATCTATCATAGCAATAATAATCATAAAAATAATAAAATGGGGACATCTCTCTCACACTTCCTGAGGCTCAGGGTCTATTGAGGAAGAGGTGACAGAAAGATTGTAAGGGCCAAAGGAAGGGGAGGACTGCTTACAACACAAACTTCCAGACACAAAATGGCCTTGACATTCATGACTTCGCAGTGCCTGATAATACCTACACATAATGGGAGGAAAAGATGATGACACTGAAGCAAAACAGAGACTAATTGAGAGGGGGAAGAAATACGGGGGAGGGGGAAGGAGCAGAGAATCATAATGGTGTATGGTCTATCATTATGGAAGCTATCAATAAAAAAGTTTAAAAATGGTAAGATAATTTTCAATCAAGAAAAGCTCAGAGCCAGCTTATATCTTTTGGTGAATTCCAGCAAGCATTTCAATAACGAACACCAATCCTGATTAAACTCTTCCACAAAATCAAAGAGGTTTGTCTCCCATTCTGGGAGGGTCAGCCAAAGACCACAGGAAGATTACAGACACACGTCCTTTATAAGTACAGATGCAAAACCCTTAACAAAATAGTAGTGAATTAAACGAGATCTATCCCAGGAATGCAAAGGCCATTCTGTACAAGAAAACCAACCCCTCTGTCTCCAGACAGACAGAAGCAGCCGGCTGCATTCAAGGGTTTATCGGAGGAACGTCTCGCAAGATCAGAATCATGCTAGCCAGGCTCTGCAAGCCCGGAGCTGAGAACCTAGAAGAGGTGCTGAGGCTGAAGACTTAAGAACTGTTGGAGGGGTGCAGGGGTGTACTGGTGCAATCCTAGTACAAAGACCAAGAAACAGGCCCTTCTAATCTCTGCAGATGGACAGTGTGCCTCCACGCTGAGGGTGACCCCGGCTCACCAGCCAATCACGTGCTGGAGGTTGAAGGCAGGGGACATTCTTGCCCTCTCCGCAAGGCCTTTTCCCTGTGCTGTGTAAATATTTTCATTTATTTACTTGAGACAGAATGGACACGCCAGGGTCTCTAGTCACCACCGCAAACTCCAAACACATGCATCACCTTGTGCATCTGGCTTTATGTGGGCACTGGAGAATCGAACTTCGGTCCTGCTTTGCAGGCAAACACCTAACTGCTGAGCCATCTCGTCAGCCCACATAGTTTTTAAATACTTGTGTTTGTGTATGTATGAGCATGACACAGTGCACATGTGTAGAGGGTAGAGGACAATTTTCAGGTTGGTCCTCACCTTTCCACCTCACTTGAGGCAGTGCTTGTTGCCCTGGATTCCTGCACTCATCACAAACATCTGGAAAAATCTCCGTTCCCCTCCGTCGCAGCCTCAATGTGGCTAAACAGGCCAGCCAGCGTGAGCCATGAGCCCACTGAGTCACCTCCCCAGCCCTCTGTGTGGCCTACTTCAAGGGGCTCTTTGAACCACCATCAGCTGCCCCAGCTAATAACAATCTGACCAGGACCCAGACTTACTGTCCAGGGAACATTCTGCTCACATTGCAGACTTGAAAATGAGACAAACTGTGATTTTTTGTGTTTAAACTTGCAGTTTGGGAATGGTTTGTTACAAAGCCCCGAGCAGCAATGCAGAAGAATTTCTGAGCCACAATGCAGTGTGAGTCAGGGCCCCTGAAATTATTTGTATCATGATACTAGAATTAGACCCCAGGGCCTTGTACATGTGAGGGACGTGCTCTATTACTGAACTACATCCCTAATCCCCCCTGCAGGTTTTAAAAATATTTATTTATTTGCAAGCAGAGAGAGAAAGAGAGAGAGAAGAACGGGCATGCCAAAACCTCTAGCCGCTGCAAATGAACTCCAGATGCATGCAATCCTTTGTACATCTGGCTTTATGTGGGTACTGGGGAAATTGAACTCAGGTTGTTAGATTTTGCAGGCAGGCAATTTAACTGCTGAGCCAGCTCTCCAGTCCCCCTGCATGTTTGATTTTTAAATATAAAAATATAAGTAAGTGCGGGCATGCCAGAGTCTCTTGCCACTACAGGCCGGATGCATTCACCACTTTGTGTATCTGGACTTATGTGGATACCAGGGAATCGAAGCCAGGCTGGCAGGCTTGTCAAACATGCACCTTTAACTGCTGATCCATATCTCCAGCCCAGCCCCCTTCAATCTTTATTACGATATTTATATCAGTTTGTACTTTAATATTTCATTAATTGCCATCTTCCCCATTGGCCCATGAGCTCTGTGTGGGTAGAGGTGCTGAGTATTCACCCCGGCATCCTTAGTGCTATTGAAGGAAGGAAGGAAGGAAGGAAGGAAGGAAGGAAGGAAGGAAGGAAGGAAGGAAGGAAGGAAGGAAGGAAGGAAGGAAGGAAGGAATAAAGAATTCAGAGAGACTTGCGGCTGAAGTCGGGGACCATAGGACTACCTAGTTGAATCAGATACAGTGACTGATGAACAAGAAGGCTGGAAGTGAGCTGGGATTGATTCATGGAGAAAGGAAACACCTGGAAAGGCTGGTGAGGAGGAACGATGGAAGTAACAAGAGAAAAACCAAAGCATAAACACATGCCTCCGCTGACAAGCCAGGCCGCTTGGGCCCCAAGGACGATGATGACGACAGGGGAGGATAGGCAGCCTGGCTAAGACTTGCCAAGGGGAGAATGATGAGGCCATTGTGTTTCTTGTGTCCGAGGCGCCGTGCTAAGTGCTGTCTACACTGGCCAGTTTAGTCCACATCATCATCCCAAGAGGTGGACACTATTGATGGTCATGTTTTGTGTGTTTGGAGACAAGGTTTCAGGTAGCTCCAGCTGCCTTCAAATTTACCAGGTAGCCGTGACCCTGAACTTAGGGTCGTTCTGCCTCCAAATTCTCTGTGCACCATCACACTCAGATTGTGTGGTGCAAGGGATGGACCCCAGGACTCTGTACATGTTAGGTAATCACTCTACCAACTGAACTACTTTTCCAGGCATAGGTCACTTGTTGGTTCCGGGCAGAGTCAGGATTACAGACACATACACACCCCATTCCTGACTCTGCCTTTCTATAGATGCAGAAATCAAAGCTCAATGGAATGACAGTTTTGCTCAAATCCATACTTACTCCCATGTGATGGCAGAGAAGGAGGGCTCTGAAGGGAGGTCCAAGAGGGAAATTAGAGATCCAAAGGGATAAAGGATGCACATATACGAATGCTCTAGAAAGCCAGTATAGTGGGAGGTCCTGGGCAGGCAGCCAGCTGCTCCTTTGCCTGGTTGGATTCAAGGTTGCCTCACCACGAACCACCTGCGTGTCCTTGAGCAAGGTGCTTGACCTCTCTTGGGTTCTGTTGCATTATGTTTTATTTTCCCTCCAACAATAGAAGATCCTAAAGGAAAGGAAAAGCCTAACTGAGCCAAAGGTTTAGAGAGATTTTAGAGAAGGAATTGGCTTTACCCATATTATTTTTCTCCGTGAAAATGTCAGTAAAGCCCTTGCTTCATAAGCACGAGGACCTGAGTTTAATTCCCAGAGCCCATATAAATGCCAGGCATGCAGACACATGCCTGTAAACCCAGCACTGGGGAGGCAGAAGCAGGCAGATCCCTGCAACTCATTGGTCAGCCAGTCTAGTCTAACTGGTGGTCAGTGTATCTGAGCATAATGCCTGAGGTGTCCTCTGGCTTCCACACTGTGACATACAAACAAGCATGCTCACCTGCCCCCCTACACACACACACATACACACACATGTAAGCCAAGGGAAAGGTCTTATCCTATGGATCTGGGGGCTGGCCCACCCCCATCCAACATACATCTGTTGAGTCCAGCCGGGGTGTTCATTGCTCTGTCCCCTTGCCTGACAGATGAAACTGCCAGCCTGTAACTTTGCCCCAATTGGTTTGAATCCAGCCGTTTGCATGCAGGTCTTTCCCCAGCTGTGTGACCTTGGGAGGGCCTTTGCTTTCCTTATCTCCCTCCCAGGATAGCCCTGGTACTTGGCTCTCAGTGGAGAGAGGCACATGAAAGAAGCCAGTGGGCTATTCGAAATAGGGCCTAAGCAGAAACACTAGCCCTGCAGAAATGTGGGAGAAGGCAGATGCCATGTAAAGACCGTAGTGGGAGCAGAATTCACTGGTGGACTTTGGAGTCTTGGTTCCATCCCAGCTCTCTAGCCCACCTCCAGTCTCACAGATGCTGTTCTACTTCTTGACAAACTCTGTTTCTTTTCTTTATTTTGACAGGGGCTGGGGGAGTTTAAGGCAGGGTCTCCCTCTAGTCTAGGCTGACCCTATCACTCAGCCCATGTTCTTATCTGCTGAGCCATCTTCCCTCCCCCTTTAAACCATCTCTGTTTTGATCCTGTGTTCCAGGACCAGAACCTGGAAGTCTCAGTGGGTGCTCCAGCCCCCATCTGCTTCTAACAGGATGACGTATGTGACCGCCTCATAGGTGTAGCCTTCAAAAACAGCAGCTGTTCCTGCTGTTAGAATGGTGCACCAACATTGCAAATTCAGACAGTGGCTGTTTTCCCGATCAATCCAGAACGAATCTGAGGTCATTCTGGCCGATCCCTTTGCTCAAGCTGCCACAGCCTCGGGACTAACTATGGATGGCTGAGGCCAAGGCATGCCTTTTCTTCAAGAGTTGCCTTGACTAGTCTGCAGAGTTGCCACGAGGCAGTCCGCGACAGTTTGTGAAAGTCCATCTGTAGGGATTTCTCTCTCCCATTCCCTGCAGCTTATCCCTGCAACTTCTAGAAGAAAAGGCCCATCCATGTTCTGGGAAGGAAACCACCAAGTCTTGGGAAAGGACCTTGAACTCCTGTGAACTCTACTCAGCTTTGCTGGGCTGTTTTCCTCTGACAATTCACAGTTCAGCAAGTGTTACCGCAAGAACGCCTTAATCTCAAATCCTCTTGGCAAACAAGGCATTGAAAGATATTCTTGATCATCTTTCTGAAAATGGCTAGTTGCAGTGGCATGAGGTATCAGTTTACCTGGAGGACATGTTTGGCTTAAAAAACTGAAGAGAGGACTTTAACAATGCTTGCTTGAAAAGCCTGCTGGCCTGTGTTCAATTCCCCATTATTTATCCGGGAGGGTAGTGGCGGTGGGGTGAACACCCGAAGTTTCACTCACTGTACTCCCCCAGAGTCCGCATCTCAGCGTGCCAAAGATTCGGACAAGCCCAGACTGAGAGCATTTCACACACGTTTATTTACATCAGAGTTCAGTTCAGAGGAGTCGGGAGTGGGATTAGGGAAAGTAGCCCACAGCCAAACAAGAAGAAGGAAGGCTATTAGCGGGTTCCTTCCCATCATGAGAAAAAGATTCATCTGGGAAAGAACCCCAGCTCCTCGCCATAGTCATTGAGCTCTGGTGAGGGGGGCTTAGCCAAGCCCTGGAGATTCAGAGGTCCTTCTGCTAGTGATCTTTGTGAGGAAGAGAAGAGGATTTCCAGTTCCAGGTGAGCAGAGAGACAGCTGGCTGGTCTATCTTTGACCAATCAGTTTCGGAATTTAGGTTTGAACTCTCGTTAGAGACACCTCCCACTCAAGGGGAGGGGGTCAGGCATGGGATCTGTGAACTTGCCTGAAAGTCAGAGTTAACTGTCACAGTACCTTTACAGTGACAGGAGACCCTGGCATACATACACACACAGGTGCGCGTGCGCGCGCGCGCGCACGCGCGCGCACACACACACACACACACACACACACACAGAGTGCAAATAAATATTTTTTTAACTCCGCTCTAGCCAGATATGGTGGTAGCACCTATAATGCCAGCACTCAGAAAGCTGAAGCAAGAGAATAGACATGAGGCCAGCCTAAGCTACAGAGTAAAATCTTGCTTCAAAAAAAATTCCACTCTAAACCTGAGAACTACACCTAGGCCAGAGTGTAGAACCCCTGTGGTTTTCACGTCTTAGTCCAGGGACATATAGGGACACCCAAATCTAGGTTCAAATCCCACCTCGCTACTCATAGTCCAATTGCTTTGGGACAGTAATTTCATTTCCTCTAAGCATTTTGTCTGTGAGGGGAGCTGCCTTGTGGGAATTCACTTAGTCATTTTGCAAACATTCCATCAGCCAAGACAAAGGAGAGATAGGAGAGGACTTTCTGTCACGCAATGCAGCCAGCAAGGGCATTCAGGTAGCTGTGCCATGCCCAGACAGGCTTAGTCTTCTGGCTGGCTCCAGGGGCAAGAGGGGCACCCTCCTCTCCGGCGTGACTGAGTGATCAGTCACCCTGGCATGCCTGGGGAGTGGAGCAGTAAGGGATTCCAGGCAGCCCCACCTGGTCCCTGGGATGGAGTCACAGGTTCCTTGGGAGGCTCTGGCAGTTACTCAAGTGTGTGGGAGGCTTGGAGAGGGTAGAGAGAGGAGGGTGCTTCTGGTTCATCTCACTCCAGAAACTTCCATTTGATTTCCACCTTTCCCTGTTCTCAGAGCCAAAGAGGAGAGGCCTAATTAGCCAGGGAAGATTTTGGGAGAAGTGGCTGAGTTAACATGAACTAGACAGGCTGAGGGCTGGACCATGGCGGGGTGAGTGCAGGGGATAGGATGTGGAAGAGGTCGAAAGAATGTGGGATGGAGGGAGAGGGGGAAGAAATGGAGGAGGAGGAAAAGCAGGAGGAGAGATGGGAGAAAAACAAGAGAGAGAAAGAAAAGAGGTGAGAAACAGAGAAGATAGCGAGAGAGTGGGGGAGACAGAGGAAGGACAGAAACCGAGCTAGTGGGAGAGCTGGAGAGAAGAGAGCAAGGGGAGGGACTCTTCAGGGTGGCTGAGCAAGGTTGGGGGACTTGGGGTCAGGCGCTGCTCAGCCCTTGACTCAGTGACTCACACTCAAAAACATACTTTCTCCGCTGAGAAACTGAGCTGACCATACTCAGGGTTTGCAGGGTGAGAGGAAGCCCGTGCCTGAGTGAGGGCTCCCTCCACACATCACGTGGCCGTGGCTCTCTTTGTTCAGAAAGTAATAGCTGAGCCACTACCTCTCTTGCCTAGAAAACTTCTGAGGGAAAAATTCTGAAGTTGGCCAACTTTTCTTAAAGAGCCAGCTGAACCAGCCGGAGTGGCAACACGTCAGCTCTGACATTCTGTTTAGTTGGAGACAAGGCTCTTTAGAGAAAAGGTGTCCCTCCCAAGGCACTGTCATTTGAGAAGATATTTCAAGTCCCTTCTGCGTGCGGCCTTTTCTGCTTGGAATATTCTTTGCCCACAACCTTTTTTTTAAATTTGTTTTTGTTTTAAGTACAGTCTCCCTCTAGCCCAGGCTGACCTGGCATTCACAATGTAGTCTCAGGCTAGTCTCGAACTCACAGCCTCCTCAATGCTGGTATTAAAGGCGAGCACCACCATACCCAGATGCACACAGTGTTTTACATAACTCTGTCAGCTTACATTATTGTAAACAACAAAACAAAAGGCAAGGTGCTGCCATAAGCTCCCAGAGGGGACTGGGGATATAGCTCAATGTTAGAGGACTTCTCCAGCATATGCAAGGGCCTGGGTGCAATCGCCAGTGCTACCCCTCCTCATAAAGAGCTCAGGAATTCAGACTCCATGAAGTTCAAAGTCACTTCTTCCACCTGAGATAACCAGTAGCCATGATTTCCATCAAGTGGCTCATAATTGCAGAACTGAGGAATGACACAGACCTTCACACCACCCAGCCCTGCCCTAGTTGGTGTGCAGTGGCTGCACTGCAAAAGCATCTGTTTACACTGCCGAATCCAGCCGGAGCTGAGCTGGGGGCCTCCTCCCTGCTGAGCAGCTATCATGATGCTAGAAAAGTCATCCATAGTTGTAATCAGCAGTGGACCCTGCAAGCTAAACAGCTGGCCAGCTAGGCAAGATATGCTTGCCAATGCAACAGTGGCATGGCTGTTCTGGGGTAACCAAGTGCTCTCTCTTAAAAGAAGCATCTGTTTATTCACATTGGACCCTGGCATTTGCAGTTCCAGATCCATGGATTCAACTGACTGTTGGAAATATTAAAAACAAAATTGTGTCTGAACTGAACATGTCCAGACTATCTTCTTATCACTCTTCCCTATGGGATAATAACTATTTACGTAGCATTTACATTGGGTTGGGTCTTGCAGGTCATCTAGAGATGGCTTACACTACAGGGAAGGATGTGTGTAGGTTCTATGTATTTTATCTGGAACTTGAGTGTCCTTCAATATGGCTGTGTTCTGAAACCAGCCCCTGCTGGATAAACAGAGACACTACATATTAAAGCAATAGTGCTTCTAGCTTCATCTAACCCAACAAGCAGAACCAGGATTTTCACGGGAAGAACTCCAGGAGACTGGAGTGGGAGACTGTGGAGAGGGAAATGAGGAAATCGGCAAGCTCACTAAGCCTGAGTGATTGAGCTGGGGAATATTTTGGGCAGCTGGGGCTCAGTCCTGTTGGAGTCCCTAGGGACCATTTGTAGAGTAGTATGCTTGGAAATGTCCACTGCAGACATGGATTACCTCCTGGCTCCCATCACTTACTGGAGGAGAGAGGTGGTAACTCTCTCATTTCCAGAAATGAGTGGTGCACTTGGAGTAAGAGATGCTTATGGCAGGCAGATGTGCACACCGTGTACACACGTGTGCAGAGGTCACAGGAGACCACAGGTGTTTTGTCACTCTTCCATGTGCTTCCTTGGGCCATAATCTCTCACTGATCCTGGAGCTGCCATTTTTTTCAGTCAAGCTGACTGACCAGAGAGCTCCAGCCAGTCTCTTTCCTACTCCTACAAGGCTGGAGTTTTAGGCATGTGTGGCTTTTTAAAAAAGTTATCTCTGTTATCAATAATTAGATACATTGTATGAGCAAATCTTGTGATGGAATCCCCATTTCCGTCCTCTCTGTCCCCAACCCACTGTGGGCCCCCCACGGTGGACATACTTACTGGATCAGTCCATGGGGTAGGGTGTTATGAATTACACGAGATAGCCAGTTATTTCCCCCCTTTGTGTGTTGTTGCTGAAGGGGATAATGTCTCTGGAAATTCTCCCCCACCATGGCTCTTACAATCTTTCCACCCCCTCTTCTGCTCAGTTCCCTTAGTTATGGTGGATGAGTATTTAGTCTACCTAATTTTTGAGATCTTAAGTGTCTCTGGACTTCTGCTTTGCGTTGTGTTGGATATTGTTGGTGTCTGTCTCCACTGACCTTTCATGGGTTTCTGACTTGCTGTGGTGATAGGTCTTTTGTTCATCTCACCACTTTCTCATAGGTTTCTTTGGGCCCTACATGATAGGCCAGGGGTGGTTCATCTCCTGCCAGCATGTCAGCATCATTCCATGTCTTGCTGGTGGAATTGGGTTGACCATGGCTCTCTCTGACTTCTGAAAAATACAAACAGAATCTCCATGGGAGAGTGAAATCATTATAGTTAAATGAGACAAACATTTCTAATTTGGCAAGATTCTGATGGGTATAGCCTCTCTGTAGCTCTCTGGTAGTGGGAGTTTCCCCTTGGAGCCTGGGTTCTCAGTTCCCATCAGATTTTGCCATGGGTCCCAGTTCCAGTGATGGGTTCCTTGTCACTGAGTGGATCTCTTAGCCAATCAGTAAGCCATTGAATACACCCATAGGTTTAGTTCCACTATTACATAGATGAGCACTTCTTGACTTGCTGGTCTCTTCCATATAGCAGTGTGTTCAGCATTCTTGTGTCTGTATTGTATATCAGTGGTCTCTGCTTTCTCCAAATGTCATTGACCAATTTCCTTTGGGAGCTCATGCCACACCTTCCAGTGCTACACCTGCTACCATCTGGAAGCTGGTTACCATTCTGGATCTAGGAGAATTTCTCGGTGTTGTGTGATGACACTCTGTGGTTTCTTCAGCAATAGGGTCTTACCTTTGGCCTGGGGCAGATATTCAAGAGCTTTGATAAAAGCCTGTCTTGTTTTGCGGACCTCATGGGTGTCTTTGATCAACAGCTCAGTGTGGGAGGAACCAATGACTGGGACAGGGAGTTCTAGGCCTGAACAATTTCCATGGGGTTAGGCTTCCTCCCATTCTATTCATGGCCCCTCTTATCAGGTGATGCCCACAGCTTCCTCAGAAGCTTATTGTATGAAAGTAAAGATTTTTTTTTTGGTTTTTCAATTTTTTGAAGTAGGGTCTCACTCTAGCCCAGGCTGACCTGGAATTCACTATTGTAGTCTCAGGGTGGCCTCAAACTCATGGTGATCCTCCTACCTCTGCCTCCCCAGTGCTGAGATTAAAGGCATCTGCCACCATACCCGGTGAAAATAAAGATTTTATGGTATTGATTCCATGTTGGTTCAGTTTATTGTATAAGTCCCCAAAATTCCTTTTATCCCCTTTTAACAGTCTCTCAATTCACCTGTTAGGTTTGCTTAGTGTTTAAGTCTAACCTGGTTAGGAACTGCATATGAGGGAGAATATGTGGCGTTTGTCTCTCTGTTCTTGTGTGAGTTCACTAAGTATGATCTGCTCCAAGTCTGTCCACTTTTCTTTAAATTTCATTGTCATTTTTCCTTTCCGCCGAGTAGAATTCCATCATGTATATGTACCACAACTTTGATAATCAATCATCCAGTGATGGGCATTTGGGTTGATTCCAATTCTTAGCTATTATGAATTAAGCTTCTATAAACATGGTTGACCAAATGACTCTTTGCTGAGGCTTAAAATCTTGAGGGTAGATGCCCAATAGAGGGATAGCTGGTTCCGTTGGTAGCTCTATATCCATCCTATTCAGGAGTCTCCACCCTGCTTTCCATTTTGTACAAGTTTGCAATCCCACCAGCAGTCAATGAGGGTTCCTCCCTGCCCAAATCCTCACCAGAGGATTTTTAGGAGTTGGATTAGGGAAAGTAGCCCATATCTTAATTAAAGGAAATGAGAAGTTACAGAGATCTCCAGCCACTAGTGTGGAAAGAACATATGGGAGAAGTTTTAGCAAAATCTGTGCTGCTCAGCCCAACAAGCAGAAGAAGGAAAGATAACAGAGGGCTCCCATCATGAGGAAAAAGGTTCATGTGGGAAAGAATCCTGAGCTCCCCTCTGGTGAGGAGACCTTACCCTGGCCCTGGAGAGTCAGCGGTCCTTCTGCTGACCCTTGTGAGGAATAGAGGAGACAGAATTTCCTGTTCCAGTGAGTATTCCCTGCCACAGGTGAGCAGAGAGACAGCTGGTTGGAAATCCTATCAGTTTCAGGATTGGGTTTGAACTCTGGTTAGAGACACCTCCCACTCAAGGAGAGAAGGTCAGGCTTGGAATCTGTGGAACTTGCCTGAAAGAGTTAACTGTCACACTATTATTGGACATTGGCTTTTTTTTCAAGGTAGGGTCTCACTCTAGCTCAGGCTGACCTGGAATTCACGATGTAGTCTCAAGCTGGCCTCAAACTCATAGCAGTCCTCCTACCTCTGCCTCCCAAGTGCCGGGATTAAAGGCGTGCACCAGCACGCCCGGCTAAAATACATTCTTAAAAAAGAACAGGTGGGCTAAAGCTGAAGCCCAGGTGTCAGCCTGCCTACCAGCTTTGATATTCCTGTCTTGTCATGTTCTCACCAACGGTGTGTTACTCAGCTTGAATACATAATTTGTGATTTACTTATTATTTAATAAACTAGGATCCTGGATGTTGTTGTTGGGTGAGTTTCCTGGGAAGATATCAAAGAAATGCCTATTCATGGGCTGTGGACATGGCCTAGTGGTTAAAGGTGCTTGCTTACAAAGCTTGCCAGTCCAGGTTCGATTCCCCAGTACCCACATGATGCCAGATGCACAAAGTCGTGCACGCACGTGGAGTTGGAGTGGCAAGAGGCCTTGGCATGTCCATTCTCTCTCTCTCTCTGCTTGCAAAAAATAAATTTTTAAAAAGGAACTGTCTAGTCACCCCAAATAGGGAAAGAGCAGAAAAACCAAGGGAAGATTCCATCAAGTCCAGCCCGATGGGGAAATGAGTTTCTCATGGTTACTTACAAAAGTGTGGGTGGCTCACTGGCCGCTGCACTGCTGAAGTTCCACCTGAACCGAGCCAAGGGTCTGCTTTTGATAGGCTTTAGCATTTCTCGGATTCTGTGTGGCTGGAGCTGGAGGGGAGAGGATGAGGACTGTGCTCTCAGAGAAGGGTCTTCTGACTCACCCTTTCTTCTCCAAGAGGGAATGTTAACAGATGTAGTGAGACAGATCTACTTACAGGCTGTATGGCTATTGTTGTCATGACTGTGGGCCAAGGTCTTCTGGAGGTCACCATAGCCACTCTGTTTCATGCCAAGCCCAGAGGAAACAGCTAATAGTTGCCCAGGTTAGCCCCAAAGTCATCCCCATCTCAACTACAAATGTGGGCCACCACATAGCAAGTACGTTTTTTGTAACTTTACTTTTTAAATGTTTTCTTGCATATGTGTGTATGTGGCACGTGTGGCTGTGTGTATGCATGTTCGTATGAGGGTGGACAAAAGCTGCACACACGTGCTTGTATGGAGGTCTTCACTAGTTACTCTTCACTCTCTTTTCTGAGACAGGTCCTGGCACTGGACCTAGACTTTACCAGGTTAGACTAGCTACCTAGCCAGGCCCCAGGGTCCTCCTGTCTCACTCCCCACCCCACAGAGCCGGGGTTGCAGGCACACCTCCACACCACACATTTTGATGTGGAAACTGAGGGTTCCTCATGCTTGCATGGGAAGCACTTTTCCAGAGCCAACTCCCTAGCCAAGTGCATGTTTTCTAAGGGAAAATTTACATGTGTATCTAGTGACTGTGATAGATGTCAGTTAATGCATGAACTCAATCCATCGCATTCCTTTGCCTCGCCTCTAATTTCCTCATGAGCACTCAGTAAAGCTATTCTCTGAGGAGCTCAAACATTCCACCCATGGAATTTAGTTAATCTTCATAATTCCTGAGATGCTGGCCAGGCATTCAAGCACTATTTTTCCTTCTAATACTCTTTAGTTTTGAATGTTTAAATTTATCTTTAATTTTTTCACTGTGGTTTTATGGAATAGGAAGTCAGAATAGATGGGATCTTCAGGTCAGACTTATGCTAGGGTCAAAAACAGGTCTAGCAGGGCATGGTGGCTCACGCCTTTAATCCCAGCACTCGGGAGGCAGAGGTAGGAGGATCGCTGTGAGTTCAAGGCCACCCTGAGACTACACAGTGAATTCCAGGTCAGCCTGGGCTAGAGCGAGACCCTACCTCGAAAAACCGAAAAAAAAAAAAAAAAGTCTAAAGCCAGATGTAGGTGCTTTGATCCCAGCACTCGGGAGGCAGAGGTAGGAGTATGGAGGCCAACCTGGGCTAGCGTGAGGCCTGAAAAACAACAAAAATGTTTTCTTGGAAAAAAAAAGTTTTGCTTGGAATGAAAATTGATTGATTGGTTTAGAATCTTATGGCTTTAAAATTGCTTCTCCTCTCTCTCTCTCTCTCTCTCTCTCTCTCTCTCTCTCACACACACACACACACTCTCTGTAATTCTCTGCTTGAAAATGAATAAAATATTAATAAAATTGCTTTTCTTCTTTTTAAAAACATTTTTATTTATCTGAGACAGAGGTAGAGAGAATGGGTGCTCCAGGGCTTCGTGCCACTGTGAGCGTCTGCCATTCTATGGGTGCCGGGGAATCGAACCCAGGCCGTCGGGCATCTCCCCGACCCCCGAAAGGCCTCCATCGGGAGGGCACAGCACCCAGCCGGACAGGTGCTCGGCTGTCAGCCCAGGCCCGCGGGGTCGGAGGTCCTGGGAGCTCTCGGGCGGGGACCTGCTCCCCCAGGGCGCGCCGCAGCCGGAACCTCACCCACGGCGCGGAGCCGCCTTCCGAAGACGCTGCGGCGGCGGGTGCCTGCAGCCGCCATCGCAGCTCCTCCTCGGGCTGAATGAAGAGCTGCCCAGAGCCGCGGGAGTCGGGCCAGCCGTGCCGCCAGGACCGTCTCCATGGCGACCGACGACTCCACCCTCCCCGATCAGGGCGCTCGCCGCCAGTACGCCACGGCTCCGCCCCGCAGGACCCGCCTCCCGCGCACGCTGATTGGGGAAGTCTCTCGTGGCCATTCGCCAATCACATCGCAGCACCGAGTCAACAGAGGCGGACGCGGGGCGAGCCGCGAGAGCCGCATTTCTATTGGCTATAGAGCACGCCCAGGCGGGGCCGCGCGTGCGCACTGCTGACGGACGCGTCCAGCGGACGTTGAAAGATGGCGACTGTCACGGAGCTGAAGGCAGGTGAGTGGTGCGCGGAGGCTCGCGTGTGGGCTTGGGGCGCACGGCCTCAGCCTGCGACAAAGATGGCGCCGAAGCCGCGCAGAACTCAGGCTGGGTCTTTACGGGGGCGGCTGTGCGGGCGGCCAGGGTTTCGAGGGAAGCACCCACCCTGCTTTATCCACCATCCATCCATGATCTAAGAGAGGAAGGGTTGAGTGCCCGCATCCATTGGTGTTAAACATAATCCCAAGTGATTTGCACACCAGTTCTTGGTAGTCTCATGATATCCTGTGAAGTAGGTGCTGCTTGTCCACGTTAGAGTGGAAGGATTTCTCCGCAGTGGTCCCGTGGAGGGCTTGCCTGGGCTGGGTGTGGTGGTGCATGCCTTTTATTCCAGGACTTGGAAGCAGAGGTTGGATGACTGCTGTTAGTTGGAGGCCACCCTGAAAACACATAGTTCCAGGTCAGCCCGGGCTGGAGTTAGTCCCCACCTCGAAATAAAGAGACAGTACTAACACCTGCCTACAGTTAACTTTGGATAGCAATTCTAGTTAGTTAACGGAGTAGTAATTGTAGACTAGTGAGTGAGTCTTATTTACCAGGTTCTCTCTAGCCAACCATGGAGCCCCTAATTGATTACATGTAACACCTGTGCCCATTTCCTAGCTTGGGAAATTGAGGTGCTAACAGGTGGAAAGACCTGCTCAAAGCAATTTACGTAGAAACTAGATGTGGGAACCCAGATGGGATGCACCAGAGCAGGTCTTCCTCAGGGAGCCATATGACTGCCCAGTGAATGAAACCATTTGTGATTTTCAGAGGACTCAGGGGCCAAGCCAGGGGTGATTAGTAGATTCTAGAGAAGGGACAGAGGCGGTTATGATTCCAGCAAGCGCCTTTAACTGTTGAGCCATCTCTCCAGCCCTGGAGACTATTGATTCCATAACCATTGATGTAAATATATAGGGGCTCTGTGCTCAATAAATCCTGAAACCGGCATTTCTCAGCCTACAAGAAGACTTCACAGGAACCTGTGAACATACTTCCCAGCTCTTTCTACTGTCATGCAAAATGCTGTTACCATAAAAACTGCAGGTAGAGGTTATAGCCTGACTTTTATCTCCCACAGAATAGCCTTTAAATCCTAAAATTGTATGCAATGTATGCTATGTGTATCCCCTCAGAAGAGTGTTCACAGGTGATGACTGGTGATTAGGGGTGCCCTACACAGATTGAGGAAAACCTGTTTGTATTTTCAAACTCTCAAATACTTTGAGTCCAATGAAAAAACAATGAAAATTTGTTTATGTGGTCAACAATCCCACATTGAAAGCACCCTCAAACTACATCTCTCTTGGCTTTCTCCCTTGAGAGATAGAATTCCTTATCTTGGAGAAGGCAACTGAGGGAGGCATGAAGGACACATTATATTCATTGCTTCTCATTTTCTGCAGTTTGAAGTTGTACTGTGTGTACTCCAGAGTAATTGGGACAGGATCCTTGCCAGTGGAAAGCAATCTCTCCATCTAATTTCCAAAGATGGAACTAGAAACTAGGGGTTCAGTTACAATCCTAAGGGTGTGATAAGGCTTTCATTTCCTTTTATGGGCCTGTTACAAACTATGATACATTGACAGCTATATTTAAATACTTGCAGAAAGATTGAAGCATGCTTTAAAAACCAGGCGAAAGAAAGGGGAAGTCTTAAGATTGGATCTTCTTAATCATATGACCAAGGAAGGTTGTTATTTATCAAAGCGTAAGAACATGGATAAGATGCTTTTATTTTTTCTATAATTTCCTGCCTTTGGCCGGGCACTGTGTAATACTAAACTGCATTTATTTAGCCAGTTTTATTTCCCCAGTGGTGTACTGCACTGTCATAATGCCCAGAGGTAGCATGGGCACTGTGGGTGTGAAGATCCTCTGGGATTACCATTGAGCTACTTGAAAACGGTTCCCAATCAGTGGCGGATATTCATTATCTAGACTTAAGTATTTCCAACAAGCTAAAACCCATTATCGTAACTTGTGTTGTTTGTCATAATGTATGTCCCTGCTTGTCAGGACATTAGGCTACAGTTGGCATATATGTCCTTGACTCCTTAAGTTAGCAATGACAGAGTCCCATGATACATTTCTCTGTAGTCTCAGGCTGGCCCTCCTACCTCTGCCTCTGGAGTGCACCACCACACCTGGCTCCCATGTTCCCATGTTACCTTTCCAATCTGCTTGAAATGACAAAATCCTACTGTTGTAAGAAGTTAACTCATAATGGTCTTCAAGTAAAACCAGCCATTCCCTAAGGGTTGTGAATATTAGTAGTAGTAGTTGTTGTTGTTGTTTGCCTGTGTATATGGTGTGTGTGCTCTTGTGTATGCATGCCTGTATGCATGTGGTACGTATCTGCTTGTGGAGGCCAGAGATGTCTTCAGTCGCTCTTTCCCTTATTTTACTGAGGCAGGGTCTTTGCTTGGATCCAGACCTTGCTGATTCAGCTAGTCTAGCTAGCCAACCTGCTCCAGGGATCCCCTGTCTGGTAGTGCAAGTGGGCCACCATGCCTACCCTGAATTTACATGGATGCTGTGGATCCAAACTCACATCCTCAAGTTTGCATGGCAAGTGCTTTGTCTGCTGAGCCATGTTGCCAGCCTCAAAGGCTTTCATACAGAAAGGGAGTTAGGACTTTGTTCTTTTGTTCAATCATCATCTTTCTGGACAGAGGCTGTTAGTGAGGCCCAGATCCTTTCTACAGTGGCAGAAGACATTCTTGGAAGTCTCGGAGATTGGGGAGTAAATTCAGGTCCCCATAAACTAATTCTCCTCCCCCCATCAAAGAATATTTAAAGGTGTGGCACACACCTTTGTTCTCAGCACTTTGGAGGCCCTCGAGGTAGGAGGATCACTGAGTTTGAGGCCACTGTGAGACTACATAGAGAATTCCAGGCCAGTTTGGGCTAGAGCAAGATCCTACCTTGAAAAAACAAAATAAATTTAAAAAGAAAGAATATATATCAAACTGTGGCCCTGGGATGTAGAGATGGCTCCATGGGCCAAGTGTGTGCTCTGCAAACATGAGGACTTGGGTACACCTGTAACAGCTGGGTCTGGCAGCACATGCTTGTAGCCCCAGCCCTTGGGAGATAGAGGCAGGAAGGTCCCAAGAACTGCTGGCTGGCTAATCTAGTCCTCGGTTCAGTCTTAAAAATGAGGTGGAGAGCTGCTGAGGAAGGAAGAGCTATTTGACACTGGCTTCTGGCCTTCTCATGCATACACATACATGCTGCTTGCACCCTGCATACACACAAGAACACACCATATGTGTGTAGCTACGCCCCTGACTGAAGATACACTGTGCATAAACACATTTTCTCAAACACAGAGAGTAAGTCATTGTCATAAGGGAACAGTACTGTTTACTGTGATGTTAATGCTATTGTGGAGTTTGTCACTATTTAAATCAAGCAAGAGCTACATTTGTGCCTTTTATCTTTTAAACAATTTTCTTTAGCACATGCCTGAAAATGATAAAATTTAGTATATAACTAAATATGAATATTCTATATTTAACAGTTTTAAAGGACACCTTGGAAAAAAGGGGGGTGTTGGGGCATTTAAAAGCAAGGATCCGAGCTGAAGTTTTCAATGCTCTGGATGATGACTGTGAGCCCCGACCATCTTTGTCTCATGAAAACCTTCTAATTAATGAATTAATTCGGGAGTATTTGGAATTCAACAAATATAAGTACACAGCCTCGGTCCTCATAGCAGGTAAGTGGTCACTGTTCCTCACCTGCCGTCGGTTCATTGTGTGTGCTGCCATCCTTCTTCCTAGACTGGAATGTGTGTCGATAATAGGCTCAGCACTGTCATGCATTTTCCCCCCAGAATCTGGTCAACCTGTAGTTCCATTGGACAGACAGTTTCTCATCCGTGAACTACACGCCTTTGAAGATTCAAAGGATGGCGCAATGTAAGATGTTTTCTTTCAATAGGTTTGCAGTTGTTTTGGAATCACAGTTGCACAGTGGTAGATTTATTTCATTCTGATGCAGCAAGTTCACTCTGCCCAACATGTGCAGCAGGGAGCTCTCTGCTTGCTGAGGCTGAAGTGGTCTGCTCCCTCCCTCCTTTTCTCCTCTCTCCTTCCTTCCTTCCTTCCTTCCTTCCTTCCTTCCTTCCTTCCTTCCTTCCTTCCTTCCTTCCTTCCTTCCTTCCTTCCTTCCTTCCTTCCTTCCTTCCTTCTTCTCTCCCTCCCTCCCTCCCTCCCTCCTTCCCTCCTTCCCTCCCTCCCTCCTTTCGTTATTGCTTTTTTTTTTTTTTTAAGTGTCCAGGGCCTCAAGCAGGCTGACCACCCTAAGCTGCATCCCAGCCCTGTGGTTCTAAGGGTGACTGCTCTTTTTGATCTCTTCTTATTCTGAAGCTTTGCTCTTTCAGTTCTTCATGTTTAACTCTCCTCCCAAGGTTGCTTCACATCCTTGGCTTCAGATCTCTCCTCTCTCAAAGTCCTGTTAGCTCCATCCTCGCCTGCTGCTGCTTCACCTTTTCATTGCCCTACTGAGGCTGCATTTTTCATCTTGCTGTCTCCCTCTTATCCCTGAAACTCCCCTCTCTGTGCACACTGATCAGGAGCTTGACTTCTTCCTGGTAGTTTCTTATCTCTTCTTTGTTATTGCTTCTCAGACGGTTCCCTCCAGCAGAAAGGTGTGTAGGAGGCTTGAGTACAATAGCTCAAAGCAGCCTTTCCTGGCAAGACAGGTTCTTTAAAGACTCATTTCTCCTCTACCATGACATCATTGGATGTGCTTTATCATAAAATGTTTTAATTTATAAACGAAGTAAATTTCTCTCTCCCACAAGTCCTTGTGTCCAGTCTGTCCTGGAACAGCCTGCTGCCTGTGCCACGTTCTCAGTGCAGTGCGGAGTGTGAGCTTCTTCCAGCCTCAGAAGCTCAGTGTCACTAGAATTCAGCAGCACTTTGTAACAGCGACTTCTCTTCCTTAAGGTGCCTTCTCATGACTATCTATTGTCTGAGCTTCTCTGTCTCCCTAATGGTGCTCTGACTGCCTTCTGACTAAATCATGGGCATTTCCCAAGTTCTGTCTCAGTTTTGCTTCTTCTTGTCCCCTGCCTTTTCTAATTACTCTTGAGTCTTTAGCGAAGCCGCTATTCTGGGCTCTGCTTTAGATTGAGCGGTCTTCTGAGTCCTGGGCCTACATTTCTGTTGATATCTCAAATGCAGTATGTCCAGAAACCAAACCTCCTCTTATAGGTTCCTCATACTGTAACGGGGTGACCTGGGGGTTAGAATTTAGATAATGCCCAGCAAAAATTCCAGTGTGCCCCAAAATTTAAGGAGTGCCTGAGTTCTTGTCTATAAAGTTAAAGAATTAAAATCATAGACAACAAGATAGTAAGGTATAGTGGGGGACTTTATTATTTAAGGGAACATGGGGAGTTACAGAGTTTTCCAGCCACAAGTGTAGGGAAAACACGTGTCAGAGAGTTTAACAGAACTTATGCTGTCCAGCTAAACAAGCAGAAGAAGAAAAGATAACAGAGGGCTCCCATCATGAGAAGGAAAGGTTCATGAGGAAAAAAATCTGGAGCCTTCCCTAGCTGGGGTGGGGTAGGCCTTACCTTCCTAAGGCCAGGAGATTCAGAGGTCCTTCTGCTAGCCTGCCATGTGGGGAAGAGAGTGCTTTCTTCTAGGAAAGTTAATTTTAAGTTTTCCCCAGGTGAGTCAGAGAGACAGCTGATTGGTTTATATCTGACTAATCAGTTTTAGCACCTAGGTTTTAGCTCTGGAGCTGCATGACCGTCACAATACAGCCACTCAGCCGCAAAGTCACATTTTTTGGCTTGTCCCCCTTTCTCTACCAGTGCCTTCCGTGAGCCCATTGACTGACTGCATGTGCCGATCTGTGGCCACACTCAGCTTTTCACATGGGTGCTGAGGGTTGAACTCCATCTCAGACCCTCCTGCTTGCACAGCAAGTGCCTCTATTTTCTTTTTTTAATGTGTTCTTCATCTTGGCATGAAGTGAGCACAAAGGCTTTACCAGCAATCCTACTGACTGCAGAGGACAATAATGGGCATTGTGCTGCATTTTACATCTAGACTATGATCCACTCTGCAGATTCACTAGTGGGCAGTTGTTATAGCACAGCAGTGTCCAAAATCTCACGTGCATGCTAATATGCAGAGTGCGTCCAGACATCCAGCTCCATGCTGGGCAGGTTATGGTCTTTCTGTCAGAAAATCCTGGAAAGCATGAGACATGAATGAGCAGAACAGGCTGTCTGGCTGGCTGTCTGTCTGTCTGCGTGTTGTGTGATTTAATATGGATATGAAAGGCCACAAGAGCAGTGGCGGGGGGTGGGGCATGTGTTATAATTTGCTTGGGTCATGGTGAAAATAGTGATTAGGCACACAGGACCTGACCTCACTCTGCTACTCCTAAATTTTGGTAAAGGCTCCAATTACAAATTTCTATACTATATATAATAATTACTGAAGATATTTGCTTAATCTCTTTTAATAAGAAAATTAATTTTGGGTTTTGTCAAAAAGACTAGTCACAGCGAGCTTTAAAAAAAGAGTGACTAGCTGAGGCGGAGCAAGATGGTGACCGAGTAACAACTTCGCCAGGACTCTCCAAAAGGATACAACGAGAGAGATGTGGCCCATCTAACCTTACCAACCAACCTTAGGCCGATGGATGAGATCCTGACAAGAGAGGAGCCACCACAGTCATATCAGGGAGGATCCATAGGGAACTCAGCAGACAATGAATGATGAACAAGGGACCTATAACCACAGTCATTCAATCAACACAGGATAGGCCATTGAGACAGG